>MCJB01030374.1:0-22725 GCA_002018475.1 Nicotiana obtusifolia
TGTTAGCCATTGTGTATGCGTTCGAGAAGTTCCGTGCGTATCTATTGGGCTCTAAAGTGATTGTATACACGGATCATGCAGCTCTCCGTTATTTGATGGCGAAGAAAGATGCAAAGCCACGACTAATCCGATGGGTTTTACTGCTGCAAGAGTTCGATTTCGAAGTTATGGATCGCAAGGGAACACAAAAGCAAGTGGCAGATCACTTATCTAGACTTGAAGAATCAGGGAGACAAAAAGAAGAGCTGGAGATAAATGACTCATTTCCAGATGAACATTTACTGATGGTATCCAATTCATTTGCACTGTGGTATGCAGACATCGCCAACTACATTGTCAGCGATCTTATTCTGGAAGGGTTGGAATCATACCAACGGAAGAAGTTCTTGAGGGATTGTCGCAACTATTATTGGGAAGAACCATTCTTATTCCGTGTCTGTGCTGATAACATAATTAGAAGATGCGTTCCTGAGGAAGAGATGCTACAGATTCTGAAAGCTTGTCATGATTCACCGGTTGGGGGTCATCGTGGTGGTAATAGAACATCTGCAAAGATTTTGGAGTGTGGTTATTACTGGCCGACTATTTATCAGGATGCTAATCAGTTGGTGAAGTCTTGCGACCAATGCCAACGACAGGGCCCAATTTCGAGGAGGCATGAGATGCCTATGAACTATGTTATGGAAATCGAACTATTCGATGTTTGGGGTATTGACTTCATGGGCCCTTTCATAAGCTCATGTGGGATGAAATACATCCTAGTGGCTGTGGACTATGTGTCCAAATGGGTAGAAGCCATTGCCTTACCAAATAATGAAGCTCGGAGTGTGACCGCATTTCTAAAGAAGAATATTTTCACCTGATTTGGCACCCCGAGAGCCATTCTCAGTGATGGAGGTTCGCACTTCTGTAACAGAGTCTTTAAAGGTCTCCTTGACAAGTATGGGGTTAAGCATAAGGTTGCCACACCTTATCATCCACAATCGAGCGGTCAAGTTGAGGTATCCAACAGGGAGATAAAGAGCATTCTATCAAAGACGGTGAACGCAAATAAGACCGATTGGTCAAGGAAGCTAGATGATGCTCTATGGGCATACCGTACAGCTTACAAGACCCCTATCGGTACATCCCCTTATCGGTTAGTCTTCGGAAAAGCGTGCCATTTACCCGTAGAGCTCGAGCATAAGGCTATGTGGGCCTTAAAAAGGTTAAACATGGACTGAGTGGAGGCTGGAGCTCTAAGGCTAGCACAGTTAAATGAAATGGAGGAATTCCGTCTTCACGCTTATGAGAGTGCAGTAGTTTATAAAGAACGAATGAAATTCGTCCATGATAAAAAGATCTTGAAAAGAGAGTTTAACGCAGGGGATCTGGTATTGCTGTTCAATTCAAGACTAAAATTATTTCTGGGGAAACTGAAGTCTAAATGGTCTGGGCCATTTAAAGTTGTTGATGTCTCTCCGTTTGGAGCTGTTGAATTAGCATCGGAGGATAGGCTCCGGACTTTCAAGGTTAATGGGCAAAGAATCAAGCACTACTTGGGAGTAGATGGAGAGAAACATGTGGTAGAGCAGCTGGCTCTAAAAGATGATCAAATCCCAACCACGGAATGATTGCAGAAGCATCCTAGACTCGTCGTGCCACGACGTTAAATCAAGCGCTTCATGGGAGGCAACCCATGTGTGGTATCATTTGCTTTTGTTTGTGTTGTATTTTTATTTAGAATTCAATATCACATTTGTACTTAGGGCTATTTGAAGGGTTTTAGAATGCAGGAATGTGACGAAAGGACACAGGAATTGAAGAGGAGTGCTTGAAACTGCAGAAAAACATCAAGGTGAAAAATGCTGCACAAATGCGATTGCATTTGAGATATGCGAACCGCATTTGTGCCGCAAACTGAAGCAGAAACTTGAGTAAATATATCTGGCATAAACGCGACGAAGCTCAACAGTTCGCGGTTTGCATTTAAGTTATGCGAACCGCATTCTCACCGCAAACAGAGACAGAGAATTCAGCTCAAAAGTCTAATATAAATGCGGTGAAAACTCCTATTATGCGGTTCGCATTTCCATTATGCGAAACTTTAATCATCGCATAATTGCCAGGTAGGTGTTCGCATTCCCTCCTTTTCTAAATCCTTCAACCTAAGTATATATATATTAAAAAAAAAAAACAAACAAAAAGAGAAGAGAAAACGGCAACAGAGAAAGACCTCCGACGAACATCATTGGAAAATTAAAAGTGCGAGTTCACCAAACATCAAAGAGTTGATTCACAGTTGTTCTAAGACCTACAATCTTCTTCACAAGGTACGTTCATCCTTTGCTCCATGTTAAATTTTTATTTCGCGGGATTAGGATTAATGTTTCATTGAAGTTTTTCGATTCTTTGGGATGGAAGATAGAAATCTAGGGTTTTCTTGCTTGAGGGATGAACATACTTGTATATTTTAAAGTATTTGTGGTCCACAAAATCAAAATGTGGACCGCACTTTGACCGCATGCCTAAACCCTAGGAATATGAGGAAGACAACATATGCGGTGATTCTGTGATCGCATAACCGATATGCGGATCGCAGAGCCACCGCAAACACAGCCAGAACATTTGGTTAGCACTGGTGAACTCTACGGTGAATATGCGATCGCAAATCTCGCTTTGCGACGAGTATGCGATCGCATTTGTGTGTAACCAACAGGCTTATGCTCGAAGACAATCTGCGATGGATTTGCGATTCGCATAGTGTTTATGCGATTCGCAGAATCCACCGCAGAATGCCCTCTACCTGTCACACATAAAAATGCGACGTGTTTGCGGCTCGCATAGTGGTTATGCGACCGCAAACCACGCCGCATTTCTATAATTCTTTGGTATTTTTTCCTGTTTTGCTTTTCTCAAATGATGATAATGTCACTTACATCTCCCACTTATGCAGATATGGCAGCCAAAAAGCACTCCGCAAAGAGAAGGCCATCATCCGATTCTATCTCAGCACAACCCAAACGGGCAAGAGTGGAATCAACTATACCTAACACCTCCTAGTCTGATGAGGAGGACTACGTACCGGAAGTTGATTTAGTGGCTGAGGCCCGAAGGAAACGAGGTGATGACCTTCAGCTTCGATTTGGGGTTGAAGGTTCAAGATCCTTGTTCATGGAAGGGCTCACAAAGAGAAGGATCTTGGGGGAGAAAAAGTTAAGCTTGAACGGGCTACAGGACCAGTACCCTCATATTCTCGAAAACATCAAAACGAGAAAATGGGAGTACTTCACTACAGACCCCAAGGAATATAATGAGTCAATGGTCCGGGAATTCTATGCGTCTTACGGAGCTTCACGAACAGGGTATCATAGACGCAACAGAATATTCACCGGCATCGTCCACGTTCGAGGTAAGGCTGTGTTTTGTGACAGTGAGCATATCAATGAACTCTACTTCCCCGACTGGGAATCAGGCACAGCTGAGTACGATGCAAAGTACTCAAACAGAGAAAACGAACGTGGATGGATAGCGTCTGTAATTGCTAAGGGGACTCCCGCCTGGATCAACCCTGGAAAGAAAATTTACAAAGAAGACCTCACAAGGGAGGGCAAATATTGGCTCAACTTCGTCACCTCCCATTTAATATCTTCCAGGAATGAAACAGATATCAGCATTGAGAAGGCACTTCTCATTGTGTGTATTATGACGGGTATTTAAATTGATGTGGGGAGCCTTATTTTCTAGGAAATTGGCATCCGAGCTACGCAGCGGGCCACATCACTTCCCTTCCCGAGTTTGATCACAACCCTCTGCCAAGAGGTGAATGTTCCTTTCTTACCACAACAAGACAAACTCGGTAGGTCTACGAGAGATATTGATATCACTCGTATAAGTGATTCGGTTGCCCCACCAGTGACCCCAATTGAGGACATTGACTCCCAGAATCTCCTGTCTCCCCAAGGTCCTGACACCTCCACTGCTGCTGAAGAAACTGCACCTCCATCTACCACTGGTCCATCTGCCTCACACTTGCCAACCATTTCAAGACTCGATCTAATTGCACATCACGCAAATTCTAAGGTAGACCAACTCTTGAAGACATTGCCCCACCTAATTAAACAGGCCCTGACTCCGATGCAAATGTCAGTCACCGTTCTCCAACAACAACAATTAGTGTTCGGAGATAGGTTGAACAAGCTTGAGTCTAGGGTTGAACAGATTGAACGAGGTGAGGTGAGGGGTTTACCCCAACTACGGGAGGAAGTAAAATCCATGAAGACCGACCTCCAGAAGATGAAAAATCTGGAGTTCGACATATCATCTCTCCTCCCTAACATGGGTGACAATGGTGCTGACAGTGCTGCACCAGATTTGGGCCTGGATTTCACGACACTAATGGCAGACATCGCACCTTCGTCTGCTAAAGTGTCTCAGCCTCCCGCTCCTACAGTACAGGTAGATCCTACTGATGACGAGACATCGGAGCAGTCATCAAAATTCAAACGGGACGAATCAGAGGAGGCTAGTTCAGAGTTCGATGAGGGTGCAACCCCTAAGGAAAAGGGCAAAGCAATTGCTCTGCTAAATGTGGAGGAGGAACAAGAGCAAGCTGACATTGAGAAGGCCATTCAGCAATCGCTAGCAGAAGTGGCTGCCAGGCAGACTCGTCAGCCACACGGCCACCAGTGGGAGAAGCTAGCAGCTCAGCGGCCTCACCACCTGCTCCAGACCAGTCCCACGCCCCTCCTACAGCTCCAAAGGAGACCTAGGCTACCGCATCTCTTCGCGCAATCGCGCCCCCAGGGAGCCCCTTGTACTCTATATTTCTTTTTATGCATTGGGGACAATGCATGTTTTAAGTTGGGGGTGGTAGCCTTATATCTGTGTATTTGTGTAGTTGATGTATTTTTGGGCATATTTAGTGACATTTGATAACTATACATTAGGTAGTAATGAGTAATGATTTATGTATATATGCTGTTGTAATTAAATAGTGAGTAAAATTAAGTTCCTAAATAAAATCCCCTTATTTTTTCTTCTGCCGGGTTCTTTTTCAAGGGTGTAATAGTAGAACCGGGCATATGAATATGAGATATATTGACCGGGATGGTAAATTTGTTGAGTATTAAGTATGTAAATCTGTGTGAAGATTTGATCCTTGTTAACAAATCAATTATGTGAATTTGAGGCTCACTCGGTAACTCTAGGTCTACTTAGAATCGTTTATGTATACACGAGGAAAGCCTCGAGTAACCAAATGTGAACTCTAAAGCTGTAAATAATGTTAACCGAACAGTGTGTGTGCCAATGTGTGTGAGCTCCTTGTTTAGATAGTTCTTGTGTTCACTTCTGTGATCTAGAACTTGCCCGGTTGGTTTTTCGACGCCTAGTATATGTACACTGAGTTAGAGAGATGATCTTAGGCTTTCTTTGATTATTTATGAAACCTTTCTAGCCTTTTCAGCCTACCTGTGCTTAATTAATATCACTAGTAGCCTATTTGAGCCTTTTAGCCTTTTCCTTGGCTTCCGCATTACAAACTTGTCCCATTCGTAAAACATGATCTCTTTTGAACCCGTTCCTCCTTGAACATTGAGAACATTGCTAAAAGTTTTAAGTTGGGGGTGTGGGTCAACATGAAAATGGGCAAGGCTGTGAAATGAAGGTGGGAACCCGTACCTCAAAGTGCTCATGTGAATTTATGAAAGCTCCAAAAAGAAAAAAAAGAAAAAAAAAAGAGAGGAAAGAAACAGAAAAAAAAATGTGTTGTCATAAATAGTATGTATGTATTGGCAATAATGGAGCTTGGGAATAGAATAGAGAGGTATACAAGGTGGGTCCAATGTGGGAACTTAACGCTATTAAGGCTATGGGGTCGAAAAGAAACCAAAGGTTAAAAGAAAGAAGAATGTAACTAGTGTTCAAGGAGGAAGAAGCCACTAGTATCTAAATATATATCCTACCCTTCCTTAAACCGACATTACAAGCTTACAAAGTCCTTATGTGATCTCCAACCGAGGGTTCTTATAACTAGGTGATGAATTAAAATAAGGGCAAGCCTATGGTATGGCATGTGGTGACACTTGAAATTTTGTTCTGAGAGTGAGTGTACTTGCACTTTAGTCCCTTTGCATTGCTATGATAAATGTTGTGAGAGTGGGACTTTCTTTTCAGTGAGGGCACATACATTGCTAGGTTGATAGTAAGTTGAGCTTTGAGTAAGGCATAAATGTATTCAGCTGAAGGTAGCCTTTAGTTACCTTGTTGAGGCTTAAAGTTCACTAATTGATTGGTTGTCTTTGAATATATTGATGCTTCAAGGAGGGTACAGTACTCAAAGAGTTATACTTGAGATACTAACAACAAACACCGTCCACGGTCAGTACTGTCTCATGTTTGATAAGTAGAGTCTCGATTAGGATAGTATTATTTTAGTTGCTTGAGGACAAGCAAGAGTTTAAGTTGGGGGTGTTGATGTGCCGGGTAATTTCGGCACATTTTGATATTACTTGCTTAAAGTTTGACTTGTTTTACTTACAAATTATCATGATACTTATGTAATTTTAGTGTATTTGCAGTATATCGAGTGTAAGGACCCAGAAGTACGGAAAAGAGTTCAAAACGCCAGTTGAAGACAAGCAAAGAAGTAAAAGCATCGCAAATAGAAAATGCGAATCGCATATTCCACAAGCAGATCGCAAAAAAGGACAGAACTCTAGGCCAATCTTCATGACGGGAATGCGATCGCAAATGCGACCGCAAAATAGGAATGCGAACCGCGAAATGACAAGGTGAAATCACAGACACAAACAGAGTTCTGGGTGAAAATCAGAGTGGAGAATGCAATCGCATATCGCGATCGCATAATCAACATGCGAACCGCGAATCAAAACGCGATGAGAGCAAAACTTTCTGGTGGAATTTGCGACGGGCGATGATGATCTAAGGTCCACATTTCTGTTCTGTGACAGAAATGCGGTCCGCATTTTTAACACAGGGGCAAATCAGACCGAAATTTGCCTCGGGTTTTGGGCCTCTATAAATAGGTTTTATAGGGTTTTGTGAGAGGAAGCTTGTCAAAATTTAGAGTACAAAGTACGGCAATTGATTGAATTCTTAGAAGCTTTTGGGGATTAAATACCTTCTATTTTGTAAGATGATATCAATTACTCTTCATTGTTCTTTAATTATTAGCATGTGTAGCTAAATTCAAACGCTGAGGTTGTGAACCCTAGATGGGTAGAATGTTGTTGAGATCTTGATATTGAATCCGATTTCGAAGGAAGCTTGATATTTATTTATTTCTTGTTCTTCAATTAATCGTTAGTGGTTGCAAACATTAACGAACGCCAATTAACTCTATCTTATCTTGGAAAAGTGAGATAGAGTTTGGTAAAAATAAATAACAAAGACTCAAGGCTTTAAACCTTGTTTAACAAAATCGCTTAGGAATAAGTAGGTTTTAATTTGGCGTTTAATTGGTTGTTCTTAAGCATGACTCTTTTGTATTCGGGAGAATCGTAGAGAGGATACATTATCCAATTATTGGAAAATATTGGATAGTAAATTAAACATCAATTACATATCAAGAAAGGTATTCAATATTAATATCAAGAACATTCTACTACAATAAGGGGGACACAACCTTGGTTTCTTAAATTCATATTTTTCACATTCATACTATCAAAATTAGTTTTCAGTTTTCGTTTACTTATATATTCAACACTCCTTTATTCTATTTGACGTACTTGATAGAATTACGACTTAGTCAAGTATTACATTAATTAGATAATAGTTTCACACCTATTCCCTGTGCTATTCGATCCCAACCTTGTTGGATTATTATATTTGACATCGACCGCTTACACTATTATTAAGGTGTAATTTGAGCGAATCAGCAAGCCCAATCCAAAAATACACCCAACCCAAACACTCATCTCTTTCCACCATGGCAATCCAAGTGACTCTATTTGCACCAATCAACGATTTCCACATCACCTGTCTCCCACGCTCACATAAGAAACACAAATGATCTGAGCCATTGATCCAAACCATTGATGGCCCACTTTGTTTCCCATTTTTTTTCTTTTAATTCTAACCCGTTATCAGATATTATCTCCACCATTGGACACGCAAATCCAACGGCCACGAAGTTTCCCACAAAAAATGTTTAAACACCAAAATGCCAGGATCTTCCTTTCATTCTTAACCCTAGAGACCGACCCCCAATTACCCAAACCCTAAATTGTTTCTTCTCTGACCTTGCTACCTCTCTTTCCCTTTCCTCTCTCTTTTCTCTCAACATCACAAACCAAATCAATCAAAAAACCTTGCACTAATTCCTGCAAGGTTACAAATCGATCAGAGATTCATCTCCTTTGCCTTCTGAATCCGCGAATCTCGCCTAGTTATTTCCTATATAGTCAAAACTCAAAATCCCCAAATCTAAAACCCTAGACTTAGATACGAAAGTTCAGATCTTCTGGTTCCTCTTACGTTCTTTCAAATTGAACCATGCATGAAGATTTACTCTGAACTCATCATCATTATTCGTCGTCCAGAGGTTAGATGCAATGACCTTTGGTCAATGGAGCTTTGACCGATGGATTTCCGCGTTCAACGGCCGATTTTCCATACTCAGGTAAACTCCTCACTATTTTCCCTCTAAGTTCTCTGATTTTACCTCTACTTTGTTATCATCACTCGACTATCGTCATCTTCCACTATCTGGTTTGAATTTGAGAGACCCTATAGCATTTCCTTAAATGGCACTATAAAAGGGGCCTTTAAAGTTCTCACCAAATAGACACTATACACAGACACGAACACTATAACTTAACACTTATATCATCTAAGAGCAATTTTTCAGTTCAAAATCCTAAGGTTCCTTACTGTTCTTTTCTTTTCATCTTCTGAGTACTTTCGCTTATTAGAACTTAAAGTTCTTGGGGTCTTAAGCAACCGAGAGAGCCTTCGTTTGGTCTGCTGCCCTGAAAAAGGTCGGCACATCTCTCATATCTCTCTTTTGTTCATCTCTTTTGAATGCTATAAATGTATTAGTTGTCTTCTGAGAATCATATTTGTTTATAGTGTTTGTGATTAGTATGTTAGTGCTTATATTCTATTATTCTAATGCCTGCTAGTGATTATTTGTCCTGCCTTTCGAGTCTTTAATTGATGATTGGTCAAGCCATTAAGTGATTCCTGATGGTTTTCGAGTTCTAACAGTCTATATGTTTAAGTTGTAGTGTACTTTGAATGATTGTGCATACTTTCCCAAGATCCATCTGTCTTTCACTGATGATTTTGCAGCAACCTTTACCCTTATATGCTACTTCTTTGTATTATGTTAGTCTTGTGTTTAAGATTATTGTTTGACAATCAATACTCAGATGAATCTAAAGGTGTTTAATTTTATATCATCTACCCTTTAACATAAACATGAAGCTCTAAGTGTTTATCTGTTTCTCTTCTCTATACTTATGTCTGTTAAACCGTGAAGACCATTTTTGCTTTATCACTCTGACATTTTTCATGATCTCATCTAGTTATGGTTGCATCTGTTGACATGAATCTTTACTGTACATTCAGTTAAGATTAAGTTATCTTTCCCCCATAAAACAATCATGATCCTGTTTCTTTTCTTTCTTATAAATGGCTGATAATTTGTTGTTAAGCTGAACTTGATTGTTTCTTGATTGATTAACGTCTTTAGCTGCATATTCAATACAAGGCTTACTTAGTATAGTACCTTCTCTGTCTATAATCCTTTTAAGTTATTATTGGTGTTTGAAAAGTTAACATGCATTTTATTTTTAAGATTATCTTCTCTCAAATCTAGGATTTAATTACTCTGTTATAATTAAGTAATAATGAAAACAGAAGCATGACCACCTCATACTTAGATGCTACACTAGACTTATGTTTAAGTTAAACATGTTTCAATACAACGCTTCCCTTTATCTGTAGCTCCCTCTCTTCATGACATGTTTAACTTGATCTTGAACGTGCAAAGAACCCATGTCAATATGAAGTTATAACTTCACTTGAAGGGCTCTTGTAGCTAACTGAATACTATATGTTTCTATTTGATTCTTGATTTCATGCTTTGTCCAGAACCATCCCAGTCCTTTCCCTGTTGTTGATTTGAAACTAGATCTGATCCTTAAATCTTATTAGCTCCTTTGTTGATCCTTAAATCTTATTAGCTCCTTTGTTGATACTGTCTGAGTATGATGACCTGTTAGGGGCTAATGCTGTTAAGGATATAACTCTGTTGATCCCTTAAGGATTCCATATTCAAACCTGTGAATTTGTAGTCATATTTAGAGTCTAATCTGGTTCCTGAGACCTTTGATAACACCTGTAAAAGTGTTTTGCCATGACTGCTTTGTTTGAATCTTCATTGATTACCTTTGAAGTGTTAAACCAATCAGTTCACAATTGGTTTTCCAGAAATGCGAGCACCTGTATCCATTGAGTTGTTGCATATATGACCCTGTATAGCTTGCCTTTCCTTAGACTGTGTTCTTCTATGATATTTAATCCTTTACAACATGCTTGTGATGTTTCTTCTCCTCACCTATTTGTTTTTGAAAGTCAAACCTTTAAATTCACTTGATATATATTTTGTTTGGTATAAAACGTAGACTATATGTTCTTATGTTAGGAGGGAAAGTATATTTTTGTGGTAAGTAATGCTATAACACTTAGTTTACGTTGAAAGGGCCTCATTGGCATTTAAACCTGTAAGGAAAACATGGTTGAAGTGCTTAAGGGTATTTAGGAGTGGAGATTAACTCTAGGTTGGGCTGCCCTCCCCGGCACAAGCATTGCCCTGGTTCTTGAGTCCCTTGGGAACTTTGAAGTGTCGGTGGATTCAAAGGGAGTATCGACCTTGAGTATAACTTCCTCTTTAGCCGTTGATTCATTGACACATTTAGTTCTTTAGAGGTTTAATGTTTAATGACAACGAAATTTTTTTTCAATGTAAATTATTTGCCGAGTATAACTACCACATTAGTATAATTTCCCATAGTATTCGAATATTGATAAATTTCTTGTTCCAATTGTTGGTCTATATACATTACATACATTTTCGAATATGTTGAGAATGTGAAAATATGCATCTAATGACTTTCTTTCTTTTGGGAATGTACATATTTGGGCCTGCTAAGTTCCTAAGGAACTCATGCCCAAACTAGCTTTGCTGCATTTTCTGGACGGTCCAGTCAGCTATCGCCGCGTCTTTCAATTGCTGGGCCTACCTTATTGAGGCCCAACCATCAGAGTCCAGTCTTCTCTCCCTTATTTCTTTCATTACTATTCATTGCTTCCATAGCCTAGTTTACTGCTTTCATTACTTTTGCCTACTGCCTTTGTCGTTTTATCATATTTCATTATCATGTATTTAACACTCATATATTAGACTATGTGCTTTAACTTCATGCTTTAATATCAACTAAAACATAGGCAAACTTTAACTAATATAGGATTTAAAGAGAATTAGTTAGTAATTAATCTTCGCTCCGCTAATGATAGTTTATTCATCTTGTTCACTCGCTTGCTTTTTCTCAAGATTTTTGAAGCCCCCACTCTAATAAAAAACAACAGCCTGTTTTAAAAAAGGAAATCAGAAAAGAATCACTGATTTTTACTAACATGGAATGAAATCATATGTTCTCATGAGAATAATAAGGTATTGGTGCCTCAAGTGAGTTTTCAAAGATTGCTCCTTTTCAGATTTTCAAATCAAGGTACATTTAGAATCACTCTCTTACAAACATCTTTTAGAATCATACAAACGGGCTCATGTAGCCCATGCTGGATTAATCGTATTCTGGGCTGGAGCAATGAACCTCTTTGAAGTGGCTCATTTCGTACCAGAGAAGCCTATGTATGAACAAGGATTAATTTTACTTCCCCACCTAGCTACTCTAGGTTGGGGGTAGGCCCTGGGAGAGAAGTTATTGACAACTTTCCATACTTTGTATCTGGAGTACCTCATTTAATTTCTTCTGCAGTATTGGGCTTTGGCGGCATTTATCATGCTATCTATTCTCTAAGTTAATTACTTCCATAATTACTATCCTTAAAATACGGACTACTTTTAGAACTCTTTTAACCTTCAATAACTCTTTTATAATCTCACATCCTCCTTAAGTCTCATATCCCTTCCCTTTAATATATATAGTAAGTCATGCCCTAATAGTAATTAAGCATAGTGTAAATAACTGATTCCTTAAAAATTAGTCTAAGTCTTATGGAGCTACCTCAGGTAGATTTTAAGGGGTGCCTAACACCTTCCCCTTAGAAGAACAAGAACCCTTACCCATGATCTCACCGGTTTGTAGACCTATAAGGAACATGACTTAGTAATTAAATAGGTACCCTAGTATACCTTTAAATATTAGGTGGCTATTCTCTTTCATCAACAACAGAGAAACCACAAGTTGAATCTTGTCTTGACTAATGCAAAATAGGGTGCAACAACATGGCGTCTCTGCTGGGGATACCCCACTTAGGTTCTGACCTTAGTAGACTTAGACTAATTTGGCATCTAAATTTGTTTACCTTGCTTTGATTATAGCTAAAATTGCAATTACATGCTTACCTTCTTTATTTGCTCTTTACGATTATCATGCTTATTGCTGCTACACCTTTGCTTGTTACTGCTTTATATAAACTGTCATCACATTTCTTCCGATTGAGTCTTGTTCGTACACTATCTCACACAATGGCATGCGAGGATTGTCTTTTACACCCATCCGAACCTTCTTTTCAAAACTCTCTAGTTTCAGAGAATGGCTTTGTCAGGTCAACTGACATAACTTCTCGCGGCCTACAGTCCAATTCAAAAGTAGGAAACACTCTACTCTAGTAAAATAGGGCACTACTGCATAAACCTTAGGTGAGTCGGTCCTTGGCACCGACACATAGTTAGGAAATCCATCTTAATGTCAACGGGTCATGCACCCAACGACATAACTTCTGTGGAAAGACAAACAACATGACAAGACATTTAAAGATCTGAAGTAAACGCTTACCCAACTATCTTTCCTTTACTAACCTTAGAAAATGGAAATCAACCAAAACATCCCTGAAATCAGCATAGTAATGGGAGCACCACATAAGTTGAAATAGTGGTGGAAGAATATTTGTCGGGAACACGGAGACGAGGTTCGGACGTACCTGGGGGCATTAACTGCATTAATGAACATCCAAGCAGACAGGGTGCTCGTTTGCCTATTGATAAAATTTTGGGATCCGGCAAAGGTGGTGTTCAATTTGTCGACTGTGAGTTAGTGCCGACATTGGAAGAATTCACAAGATTCACGGAGCTGCCGTTCAACGGAAGAAAACTGGTATTGCCAGTTACTATGCCCGATTACTGGTTCTTGGATGCCTTAGGCCTTGCCAATAGTAGAGAGTCTTAGAAGTATCGAGGATAGATGGGTGAGCCTCGACCAGCTGTTCGATAGATTTGGGCACCGTGAAAGCTATGAATGGTATTCAGGGGAGTTTCAAAGTGACCAAGAGACACGGGAGAGTCTCAGATCTATCACTTTCGCAATGGCCTATTGAGACTATTGGTCTTCCCGCAATGAAGGGGCCGTATCAACATCAACCTATTACCAGTGGTCCTGGAAACCTTACATGGCAATCTTCAAGCTACTTTGGTGCCGATGATGTTAGTTGAGATGCTGAGGGCTTTGTCCGCATGTGCACGAGGGTATGATTTCTTTAAAGGTTATAGTTTGCTGCTTCAGATCTGGGCTACTGAACATTTCTTCCAGCAAGAGGCCACCATCAACTACTTCATGGGCGTCAGTAATATGATCCGCAACCGCAATGAAAGAATGAGATATTGGGTCTCCCCACATGGGCAAGAAGAATGGAGGGAAACGCTGACCAATCTGACAGGAGAATGGATCAACTGGAAACTCTCTTGGTTAGGTGGAAGGGCAATCTTGAGGACTCCTCAGAAATACTTCATTGAGTTGATCGGACTTGAAGGCATTCAACCATACTCACCCATGCGGGTCCTCAAACAGTTCGGGATGATCCAAGATGTGCCTCTGTGGACAAGGACAGTCTTATACAAGGATCAGTACAATGGGCAGATCCCAATTCCCAGGATAAAAAGACTACAAGAATAGTGAAACGACCTGGTCACGATGCTTATGGGTCAAAACTCGTGGTGTACTCCTGAGTATTACGTCTGGTTTACGAGGAAGAAGAGCTGGCCTGGACAAGTAGAGATGGTATAGCCTGGTTAGAGGACACGGTGATTGCTTTGAAGATTTCTCTTGTGACCACGTCAATGCATCATCAGGTGGTCCCAGGATCCACTGACCACATGTTTCCACCTACTGAAGATGATGATCAGGTAGTGGAGTGCATCCAGATAGAGTCAAGCATAGAGCCAGAGGAAGATCCGGAGGAGGAGTCTGAATTCAACGTTGATGATGGGGAGTTTGAGGAAGACTCGAAGGAGGAGCCGGAAGAGGAACCAGAAGAAGAGAAGGGTATGGGAAATAACTCAAGAGATGGTTATTAAAGTTGGTTGATTTCCTATTTTTCCCACTTTGTACATTTATCCCTAGATTTCTCTTTTACTTTCCAAAAGGGCGAGTTGTCCAAGCCCATGTAGTTCTATGAAACGGTGATGTAACCCTTCTTCCTACTTGTACCAGTCCAAATTAGCAATGAAAACAAATTGCTTCAGATCAAAATGTGTCAAGTCTAAATGTATGTCAAATATCTGCAAACTAGGCCTACCTCCGACAATGAGAGGTCCCCGCAAATTCTAGGAAATGCGCTAGCTGTAATACACGAATTATTTGCTCTGTGTGATTTTCTGCTCGTATAAATGAAGAAACTGAATCTTGTTCCTTTTTTTCTTTCTTCTTATTTTTCTTTGCTTTATAATTATCCCATAAAGAAAAAAAAGTTGGTTTATGTCGACCAAAACTGGCAGGACCACCATACAATCTAACGTCAAAAGGAAAGATGTCAGCCGTAGAACACCCGATTGAACATGCTCTGGTCATAGCCGACAGCCCGTGGCGATCGGACGAAAAATACAACACTAGCAATGATGAACACGTGGCCAGGATGGCCTAGGAAATGGAGTCCTTAAGGGAGGATTTACAGCATATTAGAGAACTGGAGCACCTGGCCGTGACAACACTTTCTCAACCACCTTCGATTCCCTTCTTTGGATTCACTCCCTGACCACTTTCCTTCCACATCATGCCAAAACAACAACACCCTAACTTCAACTCCCACCACTCAAGTCATACCTCCAGTAAATCTCCCTATCCACACTCCTTACATAGCATGATACACTCAAACATCAGAAAACCCACCTATTACCACTAATGCAACTACCCCTCCTCATGACAGAGTCACTTTTACTACCAACTAGCACATACCTATGGCGACATCATATGCAGCCACCCATGAGCGGTACGTTTCCCCTGTATATGCTATTTCTGAACCTACCTTTATAACACCTATCACGGTCAGGGTGCCTTCTGAAATTGACCAATACGCCAAAATGGAGAGAGAAGCTAGGAGTGAGGAAGAACAGTATCTAAGCAGCTGCAAATGTTGAGAAGGAAAATGAAGAGCCTCGAAGTTGCCCGCAGAAGTGAAAGTTTAGACTACGAGGATCTTTGTATTCATCCAGATGTGGATATGCTAGTAGGATACAAACCCCCAAAGTTCGACATCTTGGATGAGATGGGGGACCCTCACACACATTTGAGGGCATATTAGGACAAGTTAGAGTAGGGAGGAACGAGAAGCTAAGGATGAATTTATTTATAAGAAGTTTGAAGGGAGAAGCACTTACCTGGTATACTCGACAACATCCGTGAAATTGGAGAACTTGGCAAGATATGACGGAGGACTTCATAAATCGTTTTCGATTTAATACAGAGATCACTCCTGATCGTTTCGCTCCGAAAAACCTGTAGGAAAAACCATCTGAGTCATTCCAAGAATATGCACAATGGTGGAGGTCGGAGGTCGCCAAGGTGCAACTTCCGCTGGACGACAGTGAACTAACCAAGTATTTCGTCAAAGCGCAGGAGGGAATATACTTTGAAAGATGATGGCAATGATGGGACGAAAGTTCCCTGAGCTAGTCAAGATGGGAGATTTCTTAGAAGAGGGCATAAAATCGAGTAAAGTACAATCCATGGCAGCACTGCAAGCGGCCAGTAAGGCCATCCAGTCAAGGTCAATCGGTAGTGGAAAGAAGAAGAAAGGGGAGGTCTCAGCAGTCGTCCCTTACTACCAACCCAACCCACATCACGGGAGCACCTCTTATTCCTCAAACAACCATTCACCACCACCCACTTACACTCCAGTCTATAATACCCAGCCAAATTACCACCCTCAACCACAATACAACCCTCCTCGAGCCAATAACAACCAAAACCCACGACGACCATATGCTCCTATCGAACCACTACTTATCAAAACCGACCTGTTTATGCACCACGCCCTCGTCCCAACTCCGAAAAAAGGGGTCCTAGAACTTGTACCCCGATTGCTGAGCCTCTGGCCCAATTGTTCGAGAGATTGAGAAGAGCTGGGTTGATACACCTAATCGAAGGAAGGGTTCCTGAACATCCCTCCAAGTATTTTGATGCCACTAAAAGATGCATGTACCATTCCAATGTACCTGGGCATGATACCGAAGATTGTTTTAAGTTGAAAAATGAAATTGAAACCCTTATCAAGAGCAGAGTCATTCAATGCACTCCGGTGCCACCCAATGTGAACCGCAATCCACTGCCAAACCACCGAAATCAGGGAGCTAACATGATCGCATTGGACGAAGAGTATGATCTGAAGGGAACAATTATCACTATAGGAAATGCAAAAGCCGCCAGGATCCCTCCCTAACAGGCTCCGATTATTACAATACAGAGGCCTACGGTGATGGTTCAGACTTATCCGCAGCAACCTGCTGTTGTTACAGGAGACGAAGAAGGTTGGGAGTACAAAACTGTCCCATGGACATACCAGCAAAAGGGAAAAGTCAAAATGACAGACTCTGCTGCAGCCCATGGTATGAATGGGGGGGAGATGCTACGCTCTTGAAGATGCCAATCGAGGGAACACGGGAAGAGAACAAATTCCAAGAAGAAACATAACATACCTAGAAGCCGTTAAGTTTTGAAAAATAATGTCAAGCAAAGAGTATTATATGGAGGAGCAGCTGAAGAAAACCCCAGCACAAATATCAATCATGGATCAATTAATGAGCTTTGACAGCCATAAGGACGCCCTGCTGAAATTACTAAGCGGGGTAAGTGTACTAAGAACACCACTAGTGAGGCGTTGGCCACGATAATTGGGAAAATGGTCGAAGCAAACATGATCACTTTCAGAAGAGATGAACTCTCGATCGAAGGTGCAAGTCATAACAAGGCTCTTCACATCACTGTCAAATGCGGGGACAACGTAGTGTCCAGGGTGTTGGTCAATGGCGGATCAAGAGTCAAGATTTGTCCACTCTCCACCCTATGGAAACTAGGAATTCATTTGAGGAAAGTCAACAAAAGCCACATAAGAGTGAGAGCCTTTGATGGTTCACAAAAAGATGTTATCAGAGAAATTTATCTAGCCTTGCAAATCAGGTTGGTCGATCTTTCGGTGTTGTTTCAAGTAATGGACATCTCTTCTTCCTACAACTTGCTGCTGGGCAGGCCCTGGATACAAATAGCAGGGGTCGTGCCATCCACTTTGCACCAATGCATATAATTTGAGTGGGGATGCCAGGAGATCATGGTTCATGGCGAATAGGGTCACTCCGCCTATTTGGAGTATGTTGTTCCATTCATTGAAGGGCTGGAAAGAGTTGCCTTCCATGCTGTAGAAATCATGCAGACAACTAGGATGGAGAAGACTGAACAAAGCTTGGGAATGCAGTCATCGTACAAATCCAAGATGGCTACGAGGGAGATGATAAAATATGGATATAGGCTAAAAACAGGGTTGGGAGCCAAGCCAGATGGAATCACAGAGCTAATTGAACATAATGGGCAGAAAGGAAGGGCTGACATAGGATATTAACCTCTGGAAGGGAAAGCTCGCACCGTTAGCTCTGAGAAAAAGGTTTTTGTTCCAAAGCATGTTGCAAGTCTGGGAAAGAGTTCAGGACCCGAAGATGATATCATCGACGGAATGGAAAGCTATTCGTAAATATGATTGAAGAATGCTATGAAGGGACTGACATCAAGACATCGACTATTAGGGATGCCAAACCAAGGGAAGAGCTGCAGAATTGTACCGCCAGTTCATCTTTGGTTCGCCGGGAGTCTTGGTAGTATGGAATTGTAAAAGTTTTCTTTTGAAAAGAGCACGGTCAATTGTGGTATGTACCGTGTCTGTACCTTTTTGTCATTTGCCTCTTGTGAACACTTAAGACGTTCTCCTTTTGATGAAATAAAAGAATTATTTTCTTAATTATTGCAACTTTATTTACCGATTTACTTGTATTTAGCTTTTCTTTTCAGTAATCAAACTGCTAAAAAAACCGCGTTCCACAGCTATGACATGTAACAAAATCGTTGAGCGCAACGACCCAGATTACGGGAGTATGACGAGAGCATGATGCCTGGCAATCTCCTGCAGGAGATCGAGAAGTTGGAAATTTAGAAAAACCCCAACCTCGAAGAAACAGAAGTGGTCAATCTTGGAAGTGAGGAAGATGTAAAAGAAACCAGAATCAACATTCACCTAGAAGCCGAGCAGAAGGAAAAAAAATGATTGAGCTCCTCCAATAGTACGTCGATGTGTTCGCATGGTCCTATGATGACATGCCAGGATTGAGAACCGACATTGTCTTGCATCGACTGCCCACCGATCCTACTAGACCGCCGATCAAGCAGAAACCCAGAAAATTCAAACCAGATTTAAGTTTGAGGATAAAAGAAGAGGTGACCAAACAGATAGAAGCAAATGTGGTATGGGTCACCAACTATCCAAACTGGTCGACAAACATCATCCTAGTACCCAAGAAGGACGGAAGGATCACAATACGTGTGGTCTACCGAGATCTCAGTAAAGCTAGTCCAAAGGACGATTTCCCTCGGCCGAATATCCACATTCTCAACGACAACTGTGCAAAGCATGAACTGCAGTCGTCTGTGGATTGTTTCGCGGGATACCATCAAATCTTAATGCACGAGGAAGATGCGGAGAAGATGGCTTTCACCATACCTTGGGGAGTCTACTGTTATAGAGTTATGTTGTTCGGTCTCAAGAACGCTGGTGCTACCTGCATGAGGGCCATGACGACCCTCTTTCACAATATGACTCACAAAGAGATTGAAGTATATGTGGATGGCATCATCATAATATCTTGAAGGAGCTCGGAGCACTTGGACAACTTAAGGAAATTTTTCGAACGCGTGCGAAGGTACAGTTTGAAGTTGAACCCAACAAAGTGCGCGTTCAAAGTCCCTACTGGAAAACTATTGGGCTTCATTGTAAGAAGGAAGGGGATAGAACTGGATCTATCAAAAATCAAGGCCATTCAGGAATTACCGCCACCAAAGAGCAAGAAAGATGTCATGAATTTCCCGGGTAGATTGAATTACATTAGTTGTTTCATAGCCCAGTCCACGATAATATGCGAGCCCATTTTTAAGCTGTTAAAGAAAGATGCTGCCACAAAATGGACGGAGGAGTGCCAGAGAGCTTTTGACAGAATCAAAAAATATCTCTCAAACCCGCCAGTGCTGGTTCCCCCCGAACTAAGGAAACCATTGTTGCTATATTTGTTAGTCTTGGACAATGCCTTTGGCTGTGTGTTGGGGTAGCACGACGAAACTAGGAGGAAGAAGCAGTCATCTACTACTTGAGTAAGAAGTTCACGCCATGCGAGGCAAAGTATATCCTGATAGAACGCATTTGTTGTGCTCTGACTTGGATTGCTCAGAAGCTAAGGCATTACATGTCAGCGTACACCACGCATCTGATATCTCGGCTCAACCCGCTCAAGTACATTTTTTAGAAGCCAATGCCTACCGGAAAGCTAGCTATAAATGGCAAATTCTCCTCAACTAATTTGACATTGTGTACATAACTCAGAAGGCTATCAAAGGTCAAGCTTTAGCCTACCACCTCGTCTAGAATACAGTGGATGGGGATTACGAACCGCTTACTATGTATTTCCCCGATGAAGAAGCATTATTTGCCAGAGAAGGTATTGCAGAATCATACCTTGGGTGGAGAATGTTTTTCGATGGAGTAGCAAATTTCAAAGGAGTCGGAATTGGGGCAGTCCTGATTTCGTAATCTGGACAACATTACCCAGCATCAGCAATGATATGATTCCCTTGCACCAATAATATCGCTGA
The DNA here is from genome assembly GCA_002018475.1 of Nicotiana obtusifolia. Lineage (NCBI taxonomy): Eukaryota > Viridiplantae > Streptophyta > Magnoliopsida > Solanales > Solanaceae > Nicotiana > Nicotiana obtusifolia. The sequence goes on from MCJB01030374.1 coordinate 20,367, forward strand.
ATACGAAGCGTGCATCCTTGGAATCAGAATGGCAGACGACATGAACATCAAATAGCTTTTGGTCATGAGAGATTCTGATTTGCTAATACACCAAGTCCATGGGGTAATGGTCCACCAACAATGTCAAGATGCTTCCATACCTACACTATGTGATGGAGCTGTGCAAGAAGTTCACAAAGATTGAGTTCAAGCACGTCCCCAGGAGTTAGAACGGGTTCGCCGACACCCTTGCAACCCTATCATCTAAATTCAGCATCCAAACTAGAATTATATCGACCCTATCGAGGTAGATATCAGGGATTCACATGCCTATTGCTTCCATGTAGATGAAGAACCATATGGTAAACCATGATATCACGACATCAAGAGATTCCTTGCAACTAGAGAGTACCCTGAGAATGCTACTAATGGTCAAAAGTGGGCACTCAGAGGCTAGCAAACCATTTTCTCCTCAATAGGGAAGTCCTGTACATGAGGACCCCAAACTTAGGTTTGTTGAGATGTGTAGATGCCGCCGAAGCAACCAGATTACTAGAGGAAATACATGCAGGGACATGCGGACCCTACATGAACGTGTTTACATTAGCCAAGAAGATTTTGAGAGCTGGATATATTTGGATGACTATGGCAAGCGACAACATCCACTACGTGCAGAAGTGTCACCAGTGTTAGATTCATGGGGATTTCATTTGGGTTCCACCAAATGAGCTAAACGTAATGGGTTCACCTTGGCCGTTCACCGCCTGGGGCATGGACATAATTGGGCCTATAGAGCCCGTAGCATCAAACGGACATTGTTTCATTTTGGTAGCTATCAACTACTCCAACAAATGGGTCGAGGCATCTACTTACAAGGCCGTCAAGAAGAAGGTAGTGGCAGACTTTGTCTAAAATAACATCGTTTGCAGATTTGGAATACCGGAGTCTATCATCACTAACAATGCCGCTAACCTCACATCGACCTCATGAGAGAAATTTGTGAGAAGTTCAGAATCGTCCACCATAATTCCACAGCCTATAGACCATAATGAATGGGGCAGTCGAGGCCACCAACAAGAATATCAAGAGGATTCTGCGAAAGATAGTGGGCAATCACAAACAATGGCACGAGAAACTACCTTTCACTTTACTAGGTTATCAGACTACCATGAGAACATCCACTTGGGCAACGCCGTACATGTTGGTATACTGCACTAAAGCGGTGATACTCGCAGTTCAAGAGGCAAAATTGGACGACACAGAGTGGATACGGGTCAGGCAGGAACAACTCATGCTCATTGATGAGAAAAGAACGGATGCAGTATGTCATGGTCAGCTATACCAGAACAGGATGGCTAGTGCATTTAACAAGAGAGTGAAGCCTCGCCAATTTACACCGGGGTAGTTGGTTTTGAAGAAAATCTTTCCCCATCAAGAAGAAGCCAAAGGAAAGTTCGCACAAAATTGGCAAGGACCTTACGTGGTTCACCGAGCATTGTTGGGTGGAGCTCTAATTTTGGCAGAGATAGATGGAAGATTCAACCCGAAGCCTATAAACTTAGACGCAATCAAGAGATACTATGTCTGAAGACAATAGAGTTAAGTTTTTTTATGTAATAGAACTACGTTCAACCTGACTTCCTACGGAGGGATATGTAGGCAACCCACATAAGGTTTGGTTTCTCTCCCCCCTTTCTCTTGTAATAGAAAACCAAATATCACTTTTGTATATTGCTCAGGAACTGATTTATTTTCCTCGGAAAGAAATACGTAAGCAATCCTCATCGGATTTAGTCGTCTTTTGTAATTGAACTACGTTCTGGCCTGATTCTAGTTGGATACGTAGGCTGTCTGAGTTAGACTCAGCCATTTTCATTCTTAATCTCATCATTTTGCATCTATTGTAATTGAACTACGCTTTGACCTGATTCATTTGAATATGTAGGCTGCTTGAGTCAGGCTCGGTCACTTCATCATAACCTACGAACTACGTTCAGACCTGATTCCATTTGGATACGTAGGCAACCTGAAAGGGTTCAGTCATAACCTTAGGAAAGCCTTGTAATGCAGTAGTTCAAATTAGGACGCAGTCACAACAAAAAGTAGCTGTGTTTTCAGAGGTGTCATGGAAGATCAACATCAACAGGACGAAGTTTTTGAGAAGATACGCTCACGTGTGGAAAATCTTTCGTAATATGTCATAATCTGGAATGATGGCATTTTCCTTAAAAACACGTTATTTTCAAAATATTTTCTAAAGCAAAATATATGTATATACAGTAATTTGTTCCATCTACCTAACTTCACGGCGCAGTCATGTCCGAGGCCGGGGCAACCCAACACTGTGGTGGACACAAACTAGATTCCTCCCCCCCTCCCT
>MCJB01030374.1:22805-92680 GCA_002018475.1 Nicotiana obtusifolia
TCAATTAAGAAATTTTCTTTGAGTGCAGAGTCAACAGGGAGTAAGGAAGCACTAAAACCACTTGCCTCAGATTATCCCTCTTGTTCCTTTACTCAAACATTTCTGGTACAGCTAAAGCTAACTTTTGAATCCTTTGCAGGTACCTCAAAATAAGATAACTAATACGGAAAAACTTGTACAAAGCAAATCATCTACTCAACTAATTGGAGTGTCATGTACAAATCGAACGTCGGCTTCGCCAACTGAAGTTCTGTATATAGCAAATTGCCAGCTCAATCAATCGGAGAGCCCTGTAAATTGAACGCCAGCTTCGCTAACTGGAGCCTTGTATATAGCAAACTACAAAATTTGCCAACAAAGCAATTTGCATCACCGCTCCGTCGCAACGGACACCAGAATAGACAATCGCAAACCTCGCCACCAAAGTTCCGCCAATCGATGGCCGCAACTTAGTTTCGTAGTCAAGAGTATCTCTTGGGCATGCTTTCATTATTATAAATGGTTGATAATTTGTTGTTAAGCTGAACTTGGTTGTGTCTTGATTGGTTAGCATCTTCAGCTACATGTTCAATCCAAGGCTTATTTAGTATAGTACCTTCTCTGTCTATAATCCTTTTAAGTTATTATTGGTCTTTGGAAAGTTAACATGCATTTTATCTTTAAGATTATTTTCTCTAAAATTTTGGATGTATTTATTCTGTTATAATCAAGTAATAATGAAAACAAAAGCATGACAACCTCATACTTAGATGCTAAACTAGACTTATGTTTAAGTTAAACTTGTTTCAATACAATGCTTCCCTCTATCTGTAACTCCTTCTCTTCATGACATGTTTAACTTGACTTGAATGTGCAAAGCACTCATGTCTATATGAAGTTATAACTTCACTTGAAGTGTTTAGGTAGCTAACTGAATACTGTATGTTCCTATGTGATTCCTGATCTCATGCTTTATCCAGAACCACCACAGTCCTTTCCCTGTTGTTGATTTGAAACTAGATCTGATCGTTAAATCTTAGTAGCTCCTTTGTTGATACTGTCAGAGTATGATAACCTGTTAGGGGCTAATGCTGTTAAGGATATAACTCTGTTGAGCCCTTAAGGATTCTATGTTCAAACCTATGAATTTGTAGTCATATTTAGAGTCTAATCTGGTTCCTGATACCTTTGATAAGACCTGTAAAAATGTTTAGCCATGACTGCTTTATTTGAATCTTCATTGATTACCTTTAAAGTATTAAGTAGTATTATCCACCCATGCATGTGCTAGAAGCAAACCAATCAGTTCACAGTTGGTTTGCCAGAAACACGAGAACCTGTATCTATTGAGTTGTTGCATATATGGCCCTGTATAGCTTGCCTTTCCTTAGACTGTGTTCTTCTCTAATATTCAGACCTTTACAACATGCTTGTGATGTTTCTTCTCCTCATCCATGTGTGTTTGAAAGTCATACCTTTAAATTCACTTGATATATGTTTTATTTGGTATCAAATGTTGACTATATATTCTTATGTTAGGAGGGGAAAAATATTTTTGTGGTAAGTAATGCTATAGCACTTAGTTTACAGTGAAAGGGCCTCTTTGGCATTTAAACCTGTAAGGAAAACATGTTGGTAGTGCTTAAGGGTATTTGGGAGTGGTGATTAACTCTATGTTGGGTTGCCTCCCCGGCACAAACATTGCTCTGGGCCTTAATTCCCTTGGGAACTTTGAAGTGTCGGGGGATTCAAAGGGAGTATCGACCTTGAGTAGAACTTCCTCCTTAGCCTTTGATTCATTAACACATTTAGTTCTTTAGGGGTTTAATGTTTAATGACAATGAAATGTTTTTTCAATATAAATTATCTGCCGAGTATAACTACCACAATAATATAATTTTCCATAGTATTCGAATATTGATAAATTTCTTGTTGCAGTTGTTTGTCTATATACATTACATACATTTTCGAATATGTTGAGAATGTGGAAAATGCATCTAATGACTTTCTTTCTTTTGGGCATATACATATTTGGGCCTGCTGGGAACTCAGGCATAAACCAGCTTTGTTGAATTTTCCGGAGGATCCAGTCAGCTATCGCTGCGTCTTTCAATTACTGGGCCTACCTTATTGATGCCCAACCATCAGAGTTTAGTCTTCCCCCTTATTTCTTTCGTTACTATTCATTGCTTCCATAGCCTAGTTTACTGCTTTCATTACTTTCGCCTACTGCCTTTGTCGTTTTATCATATTTCATTATCATTTACTTAACACTCATATATAGATTATGTGCTTTACCATCATGATTTAATATCAACTTAAACATAGGCAAAGTCTAACTAATATAGGATTTAAAGAGAATTAGTTAGTAATTAATCTTCGCTCCGCTAATGATAGTTTATTCATCTTGTTCACTCACTCGCTTTTTCTCAAGATTTTTGAAGCCCAGACTCTAATAAAAAATAACAGCTCATATTCAAAGGGAAATCAGAAAAGAATCGCTGGTTTTTACTAACATAGAATGAAATCAGATTTTCTCGTGAAAACAATAAGGTACTGTCGCCTCAAGTGAGTTTTCAGATTTTCAAATCAAGGTACATTTAGAATCACTCTCTTACAAATATCTTTTAGAATCATACAAACATTTATTCTCTAAGTTAATTACTTCCATAATTACAAGCCTTGAAATACGGACTACTTTTAAAACTCTTTTAACCTTCAATAACTCTTTTATAATCTCACATCCTCCTTAAGTCTCACATCCCTTATATATAACCTCCCTTTAATATATATATATAGTAAGCCATGCTCTAATAGTAATTAAGCATAGTGTAAAAACTGATTCCATAAAAATTAGTCTAAGTCCTATGGAGCTATTTCAGCTAGATTTTAAGGGGTGCCTAACACCTTCCCCTTAGAAGAACAAAAACCCTTTCCCATGATCTCACCGATTTGCAGACCTATATGGAACATGACTTAATAATTAAATAGGTACCCTTGTATACCTTTAAATATTAGGTGGCGACTCTCTTTTCATCAATAACAGAGATACCACAAGTTGAATCCTGTGTTGACTAGTGCAAAATAGGGTGCAACAGTCACTCCTCGACACACCACTAGGTCCGATGTCAAAATCTACACAAGAAGTATAGAAGTGTAGTATGAATAAAACAGACCCAATGTACCTCGTAGGTGTCGAGCCTAAAGCGCGATGAGGTAGTGACGAGGCTAAGATAAGATGCCTATTGTACAAACTTGTGCAGTTAAGTAACAAGAAAATAACGAGAGATAGAGCAATTAAGATAGCGAGAGAAAATAGCAAGTAAAACAGCAAAATAGATAACAAGGGAGTTAACACGTGTAATAGCAAGAAGTAATATACGAGGAATAATGGAAGAATCAACTAAGGAATATAAAGACTATACTTACAAAATAATAAACAAGCCTTTCACAGCAACACAAGTCCAAGAAATTTACAAGGCAGCAATGGAACAACATAGCCAAATCCTCGATCCGTATAGTGAAATCAAGGAATAAGAGATATCAATTAAATGGCACGACATCACCCTTCGTGTTTTTACTCTCATCCTCACAAGCATGAAAACACCCTTCGTGCGATTTACTCTTCCACACCAAGTATAAATATATTAATTGTAATGACCCGACCGATCGTTTTGCTTTTTAGATACCCGTTCCCCTAATTAAGACTCCCCATATATGCTTTTACTATTTTATGACTTGCGGGGATGGTTAGTTCGGGTTTGGGAAGGGTTCGGGTTGAAATCGGAACACTTAGTTCCTTAATAATGGCTTAAAATAGTTAAGTTGTTTCGGATGACCTGGGGACATTTCGGCGCTTAATATTGAAAGTTGGCGCATTGAAGGTTTTCAAGTTCTTTAATATTTGGTTTGAAGTAGGTTTTGGTGTTATCGAGGTCTGTTTGGGATTCCAAGCCTGGGAATAGTTCCGTATGGTGATTTGTGACTTGCACACAAAATTTGGTGTCATTCCGAGTAGTTTAAGTATCATACGTCCATTCAGAGTAAGTTGGAAGAACTTGAAGTTCATAAGTTTATTCGATTTGGTTTAGGGTACAATTCTTAGTTTTGATGTTGTTTTACGTGTTCCGAGGGTTTGAGCGAGTCCTTTGTATGTTTAAGAACTTGTTGGTATGTTTTGACGGGGCCCCGGGGGAGGCCTCGGGTACTATCCAGACGATGTGCAAAACATGTTTGAACTTGGTATAAGGGCTGAAGCAGTAGCAATTCTGGTGCATTCACACCTGCGAGAAACTAGCGGTAGGTGCGAGCCAGCGAGCACAGGAGCAACTGGGAGTGGACTGGCCTGTGTCCGCAGAAGCGGACTCGCTTCTGTGATGGAGAGATCACAGATGGGGAGGGTGCATCATGGCGTGCTCGCAGGTGTGCGAGGCGAGCTGCAAAAGCGAGCTCACAGAGTTTTTCCGCAAGTGCGACCAAGGATGGAGCGTGCGTGTTCCGCAGAAGTGGACAATTGCCTGCAGAAGCGGCGAAGCTGCCGCAGGTGCTAAAATCGTTGGGGCAGTGAGGTGCATTTATATCAGGACTTAGGCTCATTTTCTTTATTTCTCTCACTTGTTGGTCAAATTTAGAGCTCTTTGAAGAGGGGTTTTCACCTAGCTCTTTGAGATAAATAATTTCTATACAATATGAGTTTAAATCACGTATTTTGGGTAGATTCCTAACATGTAAATTGTAGAAATTGTGGATTAGTTGAAAAACATAGGTTTTGATAAAAATGAGATTTAACCACGAAAAGGATTATGGAATTGGGTATAAATTACATATTTGAGTTCGTGACGTCATGGGTAATATTTATCTTCGGAATCCGGGCACGTGGTCCCGGGGGTGAATTTTAGGAATCTTCCAATTTGGGTTGGGTAATTACTCTAGGGGCTAAATTATGAACTTTTGAGCATACATTGACTAATTTATATAATATTTGGCTAGTTTCGAATTGTTCGTCACTGACTTGACGCTTTAGAGTGAATTTGTGGGCCGGAAAGTGAGCTTCGGGACGATGTAAGTCTCTTGTCTAACCTGTAAGAGGGAACTTACCCCATGAGTGTTTTAAATTACTATTTGCTTCTAATTGTGGGTGCTACGTACGCGCAAAATGACGAGAGTCCGTACGTAGCTACAAATCATGCTTATGTCCAAGTAGTTTTAGGACTCTATCATGAAATTACTTGTATTGTTGCACTTTACTTGTTAATTTAAGTGCTTATATCGTATTGAAAATTGATAAAGGATTCATAAAGACTGAATTTCACTTACTTTATGTTTTGGCGAGTTAGTTGACCGTTGATAGAAATTGTACCTCCTAGTGTATCAGTCTTGTGATAACCGTTAGATCGAATATTCGTAGAGTATTCTCTCTTTACTTGGAGCGGGCAGAACGCCTCGGCAGTATAATAGATGCATCTATGGTTCGTGCTGTTCGACGCTCGGCATTGTACACATTATTCTGGATCGGCATAAACCGTGCGTGATAACGCTCGGAGCCCGATTACACTTGATATTATATTTATGACTTGAGAGGTTATAATTTATTTATTGGCCCAAAATTTGTTGGAGTTAGTACGTGTCAGTTGGAGATTTTTAAATTAACTATCAGTTAAAGAATTATTTATTCACTGCTTGCTATCATGTTATTATCATTATTCACGTATTCCATGCCTATTTAGAATTTCTGTATTTTATTTGTTGGCCCATAATAAGTGTTGATATTGACCCTTCGTTACTACTTCTTCGAGGTTAGACTAGATACTTACTGGGCACATGTTGTTTATGTACTCAAGCTACACTTCTACACTAATTGTGCATGATCTGAGGTAGGTGCATCTGACATTCATTCAGGCGCGTACCCCCGTTACCCTGAGGCATAGTAGTGAGTTGCTCTCTAAGTCCGTTCTACAACCCCTGTAATCTCTCTTTTGTATTTACGTTCTGTCTATCTTATTTCAGACAGTAGCATAGGTGTTTTGTATATTCTACTAGTTGCTCATACACTTATGACATTGGGTGGGAACATTCTAGTAGACACTTATGGTTTTGAGTATTTATTTCACTGCATTTGCTCTTCCATTAGTTTATGCTTTACTTTTCTGTAATTTTCCTCTTTTCATCTACTTAATAAATAATAAAAAAATCAACCACTTTGAAATTATTAAAAAGAACAAATACATGTCTAGTTCTCCGTTGGCTTGCCTAGAGGCGATGTTGGGTGTCATCACGGCCAATAGGGGAATTTGGGTCATGACATTAACAAGCACGGAAACACCCTTCCTGCATATTAACTCTTCCTCACAAGAACGAAAATACCCTTTCGTGCAATAATAAGCACGAAAATATCCTTAGTGCATAATCACTCCTCCTCACAAGCGCGAAAATACCCTTCGGGCAATTCACTCTTCCTCACCGAGAATAAACATATGAAATAGTACCAAGCAAGGTGGGAAGCACAAACAACATCAAGAAGCGTGATTGAACATAACTCGCCATATGGATATAACCATCACCTTTGCACTAATAGTCAAATAAAAATAATCTTAATGCCCAATATCACAACAAGATAAATATATCTATTAACATGAATGAGATCAATCAATGAGCTTCACAATTTATTTAAAGCATGGAAGAGATAACACATAAAGCAACAAACATAAATAAAGAGAATTATACCCGCATGCTTAACCCATAGAAAATGCATATACACTCGTCACCTTGCATATACGTTGTTCCCAACACATATAGCACATAGCAAGTAGACACAATTACATCCTAATTCTCTCAAATCAAGGTTAACCAAGACGCTTGCCTCTTTCTCGCACAAATCAACCCTCCAATACTGCTTTTCCTTTAGCACAAGTGTTACACCCTGTACCTTTGTACCCCATGTTCTTCGTAAGTTAGTCGATGTAAGTATGAGAAAAAATTACTTTTGAGGTTACAAGCACTTAAGCTCATTCCTAGTACGTTACACTTTGCACCTTTATGCCGTTTGTGTCGTGAGTAAGCTAATGTCACACTCCGTATGTTCATACCTAAAGTGCATCATAAGTTAATCGACGTAAGCCGGGAGAATAAGGTTATATTTAAGGTTTACAAGTGTTTGTTGATGTTTAAGTAAGTGACAAGTAAGTGCTGTAAATATTGGATGCTAAACAAAGTGAAGAAAACAAGTTCGTCAAAGTCGGCAAAATTGGGAATGTTATAACCTGTACTTTGGGGGTAAGACTAAGAGTGTTTAAGATGGTAAGAAGGTCATGTTATGAGGTATTTGAATCATATAATAGTCGTATGTTAAGTTTTGAAGTCAAACAAGTTGTAAAATAAAGTCGGCAAAAGTCATCACAAGTTATGTTTACAAGTTTACTGAATTTTGGGTCTAATGTCATTGAGATTTTATCCCAATATACTTGAATTTACGTGGTCATCCAGCCACCAAATTGTAGATTTACGAGTCTATTTTCCAACTCATTAAACCGTTCATCGATACAACGTCGGAGTAGAGAGATATTAATATTTTTGCAAGACTGCACGTATATCCCCATTAGGGCCCACATAGGCGGTGGAAAGTTCCACCTTTCTATTAAAACGATGCAGCCCTTTCCCACCACATTTTTTTTCCCAAAACTGAACCCTAAGCTCCTAAAAAGCTCCCAAGACCTTCTCCTATCATTCAAGTTGTCATGATCCGAAATTCTGCCATAGGGGTCATATGATGGCACCTAGTTCCTAAGACTAGGTAAGCCTATCACATAAGAATATCCAAAAAACTATAACAACTCCAAAATGTAAGTAAAAGTAGAGACCATAACATAGACAAAACAGAGATACAACGGTCATCATCCCAAAACCCGGTAATACTGAATCATAAGCTCTACAAGGATTACATAACAAGTCTCAAAGTATACATCACTGTCTGGAATACATAAAGAGTAACAAAGAAAGTAAAGAGGGTGACTCCGAGGCCTGCGAGTAGAACATCAGGGATACCTTGAAGTCTCCGGCAATCTCTAGCACCTCCTAATGATCAACTCGAGCTGAAGTACCTGGATCTGCACAAAAATGTGCAGAAGCATAGGATAAGTACACCATAGTCGTCACCTAGTAAGTAACAAGACTAATCTCGATAGAATAGTGACGAGGTTCAAGTCATGACATTCACTAGCCAAATAACCTGTATTCTTAAAAGAAAGCTGACAACAGAAAACATAACGAAACAGATATCAACAACCTCTAAGAACAAGTAACATCAACTCCAAGTTTGAATAACCCCTTTGTACCAACCAATTATCAAACAGGAGTGGAACATGTGATAGCATATCAAATCAACCAATAACTCATGAAAATACACGGTAGAAACATTTAAGAGAACAAGTGACCAAAACATCAATCTCCATTCCACACATGAACAATAACATGGGAACACCCCAAAATATCACATAAAATCATCAACAAGCCACCCTTATGTCTCCGCGTATGCATCACAATGAAATGTTCCCCTTATGTCACCGCACGCGCATAAACCACCCTTATCTCGCCGCATACGCATCAATAAACACCTCCCTTATGTCGTCGCATCCGCATCTTGCCACTCTTATACTACACATAATAACAACCAACCCTTACAACAAGCCCACATGTGCTACAATATCACAAAAGCAATAATATCCCAAAATCACATCAAGATATAGCCTGCAGCTCAACAAACAGATGCATAATAACATGATAATAGCATAAGGGTGCGGGGAATATTCAACAATAAAGCATGTTTTATAGAAAACAACTCCAATTCAAGGCATATTAATAGCCTAAGGTCTCATACGGTCAGATACCACACATACACACGTGTATACACTCGTCAACTCGTGTACATGTTGTTTCACATAGCATAATAATGCAATTTAGACCAAATTCTAAAGGGTAGTTTTCCCTACACAAAGTTAGGCAAGATACTTAACTCAAATAGCTCCAAGAATACTCAAAAAATAATTTTCCTTTAAAATTTACCTCTGCTCGGCTCACATTTAGCCAAAAAGACTAAATAATATCACACAATGCAAGAGAAATCAATTTTGATTAATGAAGTCGAGATCTTTACACAATTTCAAAAAAGTCTACAAAAGTCAACCTCGGGCCCTCCCGGTCAAAGCCCGAATCGAGGGTTAGATCTCGACTACTCATGATCCCACGAGTCTAAATATGTAATTGGTTTTCAATTCCGAGTCCAAATCGACTCTCAAATATCAAATATTAATTTTTCAAAATATGGTCAAAATCCCCAAAATTTCCCTTCAAATTACATGATTTAGATGTTAAAATCCATAAGTAATCTAGTTATAATATCAAAGTTGAGTCAAAATAACTTACCCAAGGGCTATGAAAATCCCCTCCAAAAATTGCCTCACACCGAGTCTAGGGCTCAAAATGTGATAAAATGAGACTAAGTCCCGAAATTCCAACTATTTGTTCAGTTGCAAAAGTCTCATTTGCGACCTTGGGTTCGCAAATACGACTATCAAAAATGTGACCCTTGGCTCAGAAATGCGGACACTGATCAACCCTTGCAACGTCGCAAATTCGACCAGCACTCCGCAAATGCAAATTCCGCCTCCATCGCGAAAGCGATCAAACGACTACAAATGTGATCCCCCTTTCCAGGTCCCTTTTTTCGCAATTGTGGGGCTAGCTTCATAAGTGCGAAGCCTGCCTCTCCTACCCTCCATCGCAATATTGACATGACTATCACAAATGCGGCTACCGCAAATGCGAACTGGTGCCCACATTTGCGAAACCTGCAGCACCAGCCAAAAGCCATCAAATTTGGAAAGTTCAAAACACTCTGAAACGCGTCCGAAACTCACCCGAGCACTCGGGGATCCACGCCAAACATTCACACAAGTCTAGAAATATCATGTGAACTCGCTCGCAATCTCAAAACACCGAAATAACATATGGAACCACGAATCAAACACCAAAACACATAAAATTCACAATGAAACATAAAAACTTCTAAAATCACAACCAAGCATCTGATTCCTACCAAACCAACTCGGAATGACACCAAGCTTTGAAAACAAGTTTCAAATGACAAAATAGACCTATTGCAAGTCCCGAAACTAAAATCCGAACCCGATAGCCACAAAATCAACCCATGGTCAAACTTAGGAAATTATAAACATTAAAATTGCCAACTTTAAGCAAAAAGAGCCAATTCATCCCCAGGAACCTCCGAATTTAATTTCGGGCATACACATAAGTCCGAAATCACCTTATGAACCTATTGGAATAATCAAAACACTGTTCGGGGGTCGTTTTCAAAAAAGTCAAACCTCGGTCAACTCTTCCAAGCTAAGCTTCTAAACTAGGAACCAAATGTTCCAAATCAACCCAAAACCTGCCCGAAACCAAATCAAACATCCCCGCAAGTCACATAACCACAAATTCACATACGGGAAGCTTCAAAAGGGGAAACATGTCTCAAATACACAAAATAATCGGTCAAGTCATTATATTCTCCCCCTCTTAACAAACTTTCATCCTTGAACGAGTATAGAGACATACCTGAAGTGCCAAAAAGGTGAGGATATCAGCTCCGCATATCATGCTTGGTCTCCCAAGTTGCCTCTTCGATCGGTTGAACTCTCCATTAAACTTTCATCGATGCAATGTTCTTCGACCTCAACTTGCAAACCTGCCTGTCCAAAATATTATTGACTCCTCCTTATAAGTCAAATCCTTGTCCAACTGCACCGAGATAAAATCTAACACATGAGATGGATCCCCATAGTACTTCTGGAGCATGAAAAAATGGAAACCACCTGGACTCCTGATAAGCTGGGTGGCAAAGCAAGTCTATAGGTCACCTCACCCACTCTCTCAAGAATCTCAAATGGACCAATATACAGGGCTCAACTTGTCCTTCCGGAATCTCATCACACCCTTCATTGGAGAAACTCTGAGTAGAACCCTTTCACCTACCATGCATGCCACATCACGAGCCCTCCTATCAGCATAACTCTTCTGTCTGGACTGTGTTGTACGACGCCACCCCTGAATTAATTACACCTTCTCCAAAGCATCACAAACCAAATAAGGCCTCATATGGAGCCATCTGGATGCTCGACTAGTAGTTGTTGTTGTAGACGAACTCTACTAATGGTAGAAACTGATCCAACTGACCCTCATGCTCGTAACATGTCCTCCGAAATCTGAATAGTGCGCTCGGGCTTCCATCCATCAGTGGATGAAATGACGTGCTTATATCGATTTGTGTGCCCAACTCACATTGCAGCTTCCCAAAATACAATGAAATGCATGCCTTGATTCGAGATTATGGACACCGGCATGCCACGATAGAGAACATCTTACAAAGACAAATCTGAGCTAGCTGCTCTGAATAGTAAGTAGTTGTGACTGGAATAAAGTGTGCAGACCTTGTCAGTCTATCCACAATAATACACACAGAGTCGAATCTCCTCAAGGTCCATGGTAACCCACCCCCAAAATCCATAGTGATACTCTCACACTTCCCCTCCGGAATATCTAGCCTCTGAAGCAAATCACACGGTCTTTGATGCTCATACTTAACCTGCTAACAGTACAACACCGTGCCACACATTTAACAATATCTTTCTTCGTCCTTCTCCACCAGTAGTGCTACTGCAAATCATGGTACATCTTCGTGGCACATGAATAGAATACCGCGAATTATGGGCCTCCTCAAGAATTCACTATTGAAACCCATCCACATTGGGCACACAAATCCGACCTTGAAGCCTTAATACCCCATCATCACCAATAGTCACCTCCTTATCATCACTGTGCTACAGTGTGTCCTTAAGGAAAAGCAAGTGGAGATCATCAAAATGATGCACCTTAATGCTCTCAAACAAAGACGACCATGACACAACACAAGCAAGAACCATGCTAGGCTCCGAAACATCTAATCTCACGAACCTGTTGGCAAAATCCTGAACAACCAAAGCTAACGGTCTCTTCCCAACTAGAATAAAAGCAAGACTCCCCATGCTCTCAACAATCCTACTCAAAGCGTCGACCCCCACATTGGCCTTCACGGGATAATAAAGAATGGTGATATCATAGTCCTTTAGTAGCTCTAACCACCTCTGTTGCTGCAAGTTCAGATCCTTTTTGTTTGAATAGGTGTTGAAGACTCTTATGATCCATGAACACCTTACAAGACATGCCGTAAGATACTGCCTCCAAATCCTAAGCTCGTGAACAATGGTTTCTAACTCCAAACTGTGCACTAGGTAGTTCTTCTCATGGGGCTTCAACTAATGTGAAGCATAAGCAATCACTCCACCCTCCCGCATCAACACACATCGAATGTCAATCTATGAAGCATCAATAGACTGTATATGAACCTGATGCTAAAGGAAAAAATAGAATTTGAGCTGTAGTCAAGGCAGTCTTGAGCTTCTGAATGCTCTTCATACACTCGTCAGACCACCTGAATAGGGCACCTTTCTGAGTCAATCTAATCACAAGATCTGCAATGGACGAGAAACCCTCCATGAAGCGGTGATAGTACCTAGCCAAACCTAGGAAACTCCAGATCTCAGTAGTTGTAGAAGGCCTGGGCCAACTCTGAACTAAGTCAATCTTCTAAGGATCCATCTTAATCCCTTCACTAGACACCACATGACCTAGAAATGCCACCCTTCACTAGACACCACGTGACCCAAAAATGCCACCGAGTCTAACAAAAACTTGCACTTGGAGAATTTAGCAAATAACTTCTTCTCCCTTAAAGTCTGGAGCATGATCCTCATGTGCTGCTCATGCTCATCTCGGCTGCGAGAATACACCAGTATATCATCAATGAACACGATGACAACGGAATCAAGATAAGGTTGAAACATGTTGTTCTTCAAGTGCATGAAAATTGTTGGGGCATTGGTCAGCCCAAAAGGCATCACCAAGAACTCATTATGGCCATAGCGGGTCCGGAAAGCCGTTTTTAGAATATTTGAAGCTCAAATCTTTAACTGATGGTAGCTCAACCTCAAATCAGTCTTAGAGAATATTTTAGCACCCCCAAGCTTATCAAATAAATCATCAATACACGGTAGTGGGTACTTGTTCTTGACAGTAACCTTGTTCAACTGCCTGTAGTCCATACACATCCTCATAGAGTCGTCTGTCTTATTCACAAATAGAATTGGAGCACCCTAAGGTGAAACACTCGATTAGATGAAACCTTTATCAAGCAACTCTTGAAGTTGTTCCTTCAATTCTTTTAAATCCACTGGTGCTTGCTGAGTGGTGATTTTACCACTCATTTTAGTCTCTTTTCTTTAGTTTTTTATGTCATTTAATTATAATATGAGGTTATTTATGGTGCGCATTGCTAGAATTTCAGGTACAATAAGTCATGAAGAGAATTGAAGTCAAATGAAATGCAATTAAGCAAAAAGAGTTGAAGAAGTGAAAATGTACTCAGTGATTTCACATCTGCATAACAGTATCCGCATCTGCAGACTAGCATCTGCGAGAATGATTTCGCATCTGCAAAGAGGGAGCTATTACACTGGGAGCACTTCTGCAGATAGTCCTCCGCATCTGCAGAGGCGTTTCCATGCTTAACTGTGTGCATCTACGTTTACACTTTTGTGTTTCCAAGACCGCTTCTGCGAATATTCAATTTTTCTCATGACTTCGCATATGGGAGACGAATTCCGCGTCTGCGGAGCTGCACTTGCAATGATTCTTCCGCAAGTGCGGTCAGCGGGCTTTATACTTGGACAACTTCGACATTTAATATTTTCTTGATTCAAACCAACAAATACACGACATAGCTCATTTTAGAAGACGCCTTTGGACAAAAATACAAGCTTTGGAGCTAGGGTTCTTGCACACATACTTGGGAGTTGAATATTTGAAGACTATGGATGAGATTTTCTTACCCATTTTTACTCATTTCATTATTTCCTTGCTTTGTGTTGAATATTTAAGTGTGTGGTATTTATTCCAATACTTGAATCTTATTTATGGAAATATTCATTGTGAAAGTTTGGATTAAATCTCTTGTTGTGCTTATGTATTGAATGATTTTTATTAATTATGAAATGAGTTAATTGTTTCTTTAATTATTCTTGTTCTATAATGTTTCCAAAGGGATTAACTCACCACAAGACTCGCCCATTAACTTTGAATTAATCTTAGAAAAGGTAATTTGGGATTGGGAAATATTAATTAACAAGAACTTGAGGCGTTAACCCTCGCTTTATAGATTCTACCTAGTGATAGGATTGAACTACTTATAGCCATATTCGGTTGCACTTAATCTCTTATTTGCATTAGGGATAATTCAATTAGCAAGTATTGTTTGTCTTCAGAAGAAGCTAATATAGAATTATTATATGAGGCTAATTAACATAAACAAGCTCATATTTGTAAAATCATAAAATATGTTGGATCGTTACTTGAGTGTAATTTCTCGTGTAGCCATGCTTGTAGCCATTGATCATTTTTACTTGCTTTCTAGGTTAGTTTATATTTTTTCATTTAGACATAATATTTTATCAAAACCGTTTTTAGTGTTTGACTTAGCATAATAGGCGATAAGTCTCTTACTTGCCTAATCGCCTACATATTGTTCTCTGTGGTACTCGGCCCCGACTTATGGGTTAATTATATTGCATGCGATCATGTCTGCTTAATCTTTGAGGAGTAGATTTGGACGTCATCAAAATTGGCGCCGTTGCCAGGGAATAATTTGGCGCATTTATGTTTTTTGAGAAGTAAGTGTACGTGATTTGGTCCAAACTTGTGAATATTTGTGTAGTTGATTTTTCTTATCTTTGTTTGTTTTCTTATTTACTTACTTATTTTTTAAAATGGTATCATACAGTAAAAATTGGTCGGATGGTAGATGTTCATACTTTGATGACCCTTGTCCTTATTGTGGAGGACCACACTCGAGATAAAATTGTTTAAATTCTCCTAGGGGCGGATTGTGCGCACAATCTCAACTCATGAGTGAAGTATATATGATAGGTGTGGTTGTCAAAATGGCCATTTGGGCAATCGTGTGTTTTTCCTTCCCTACCCCAAACCCAGTATGATGATTCTACTTTTGGTTTTAATATTTTTAGGGATTTGAAAGTGGAAGAAAATGAGAACGGACAAACTCGTGATGACGTGCCTACTTGAAGAAGGAAACAAAGAGCAAAAAACCTTGGAGGAGATTTTGGAAAATAATCTCCAAAATGGTTTGGAGCCTGAATCGAGATTTGAACAACCGCCAACCGACTCCATGCTTGCTGGTAATGCCAAAAAAAATATGAAATTAGAGCCAAACAAAAAATTTAAAGACATGGTTGAAATTGACTCTAGTTAGGGGAAAAAGAGGATGTCAAGATTCGGGCAAATTTGCAATTTGGAGGCTTGCAAATTGGAGTTGTGTAGTGATACGAGAATTGAACTACATGAATTAATGAGGGATTGCGAAGAGGAAAGGAAAGGGCCATACCTTTTACAATTTGAAGGTGCAAAAAGGCAAAACAACATTCCTCACAAGGAAGCCAAGAAATAAAAGATGAAGCAAATTGCGGTCGGCTTTGACTAATCTATAAAGTTTCATATTTTTTGGAGTTGATTTGAGCAGGTTGAGGTGTTGGATACAAGCCAAAAAATTGGATGCCCAGTTTTTCCAATATGAGATCTGGTGAAATCGCACCTGCGAAAAAAAATGCAGATGCAGAATTGCAGAAGCGGAGAACAAGTCGTAGATGCTTGTTTTGTGCAGAAGCGGTCCTATCATCGTATAAGAGGCTTCGCAGAAGCGCTCAAAATTTTGCAGATGCGGCTCATCGGGTAAGTTTATAGAACCAGCACTTCTTCAGCAGGTAAAACTCTAAACCCTCTTCTCCCAAAGTCTAACACCTCTCATCTCTCACACAATTTGCTGCTCTCACTGAATTGCGTGCACAAAGGCAACTCAGGTACACTCTTTCTCTCTTTCTCCTCTACTTCTATTTTCTTCTTCTTCATCATCTCTAATTTTCCATGGTTGAATCCCATAATTTCCTATTTCCCTCTGTATCAATGTTACTTTTAGGGGTGAGGAAATTGGTTGATAGTGAAATTATGTGTGTTCTATGTTTTTGAATGACAAAAGTGGGGAAGTCTGATTGCCCACTTGATTTAAAACATCATAACATTATCTTAGCTCGTTAAGTGTTCGATGATTTGTCCGAGAGAAATTTATGTGCTAAGCGCCTTGAAATCATGTGCAATCAAGTCGTGTATTCATTTAATGCACTAATTTACTTGATTCTTTAGCATAATGGTAGTCTTTTGAATTGCTTAACATGATTCTAATGCCCAACTAACTTGGTTTTGATTTTTAGGTACTTTGAGCTTCAAAAATGGACCTGAACATGAACGAACATGTTGCACATGGCCATGAAATTGAAGAAGAAGATGTGGATGAGCAATATGACACTAATCGATTCATGTCCGCTGATTTTTATTGTAAGTACCATGACAACCTTCTTACAAATAAGGTCTTACTTGAAAAGGAGATCTCTGAGAAAAGATTGGTCGAGCTACTTCCAGATTTCTATGGCTGTCTACAGACCACTTGTTGGACATGTTTCATGCCTATTCTATGCAATGCCAATGAGGAATGGATTCGCGGGTTTTATGCCAATATCAAGAGTACAAAGTTCTACAACCCAGAACTCACCGTAAGGGGAAAGATAGTGTGATTTGGACCGGAGTAGATCAATGATGTTTATGGGCTTCCAAACCATCCACTTGAGCTGGTGCGAGAAAAAGAGACATGCTCAAACGAAGATTGTCTAGCATCTAAACTTTATCCCTCAGACAAGCAAGCAAATTAGGCCAACAAGAGGAAGGGCTTAAAATTCATGGATTTCATAGCTGAGGCCAAGATGTGGCTGTACATAATCTGTAGCAGAGTCGCACCTTGTGGGAATGTCTCTGATGTTCCATATGTCAAAGCCCTAATGATAGCATGTATACTTGACGGCATTCCGGTGAATGTCAGTTATTATATCATTCAGGAGCTGAAAGTGTATCTACTGCAAGACAGTCCAGGCTTGATGTTCCCTTCGTTAATCACAGAGTTGTGCCGGCAGGCAGATGTTGATGTGTGTAGCACCGATCGTTGGTTACCGGCTGACAAACCCTTGCATCCGTTGAGATTGACGGGAGAATGAAGTGCAGTAAAAAGTAAGAAGAGGAATATCACCACGGTTGCAGGACCAGAGTCCTCCTCACAAGCTACACAGCCCGAGGGACCATTTGGGATGCTTAATTCCCAGCTTGCCTCCATTTGTGACTTAGTGTCAATGCTTTCTAGTGGACCTCACACTCCCAGCCTATGCCTGACTACTACACTAGAGATAAAATAAAGACATACCTGGAGGCCCAGAAAAAACAGGCAGAGTCTCATGAGAAATTAACAGCTTCTGTTAGCAGGCTCGAGGCAGCATATGACAAAATGGCCAAGGTCACATATTGATCTCCTAACATACTTCAAGAAGGAGAAAGAGAAAAATTAGAAGAAGGGTAAATTCATGGTAAATATGTGGAGAGGCATCAAGGCCATCTTCAAATTGGGGCAGCCGAACAAGAAGATATCAGTTAAAGATGAGGATGACAATGAGGAGTATTCTTTCTTGTCAGAGGATAATGATGCTGATGATACCGGTGATGATGAAGCTTAGAGCTTTAGACAGCAGTGATGAGACTTTCTCCCGCAGTCTGCTAGTCTGATGCAGACCTCAGGGAGACCCTCAAACTACTCTTACTTTATTCTAATATTATGTTGTGAGGACACTGCATTGTTTTTAGTTGGGGGTGGCTTTAGGGAGTATACATTATTGGTACATCTATGCTTGACTTGTGCCCTTGTCGGGCTTATGATTTTATATGGATATTGTGCGCCTTTGCCGGGCTTGTTTTACTATTGTGGATGATCATGTGTCTTTGTCGGGCATAGTTTGTCATTGGTGATGTATTTGCGGATTAGTCGCTTTTGTTATTTTATTTTATTTAGTAGTTTTTAGTTATTTTATTTTTATTTCTTTAGTATTAATATACTTGTCAATAAATCTCCTTGGATTTTTTTTTTATGCTATGGTTCTTTTCCGAGGAATAGTTTTGTGTTGAACCGGGTGACTTTTCCCTATGATGGATGGCGTGACAACTTTCTTAAGGGAATTAATCTTATTATGTTATATGGAGACTTGTGGATTGTTTAATACTAATAAAATTAGTCTTTTTGCGTGTGAGTTGTGAATTGAATATACCCTTCCAATTTTTTTTGCTGCAAATTAAAAAAGTAAGTTGCATGGGGAAAAATAACTTTTATGATAACTTTTTGGCTCATTTTGTGACTCTTCACCCATTAGTTGGCATGCTATTGCTCTAATTGCTCTTATTATGAAGTGAAATTAATCCTTCTTGATTAGTTCATGTGCCATGTGTGTTAGTTTTTGTTAAAAAAAAATTCTTATGCTTAGTTTTATCATTTAGAACTTGTCTGGTTGGTCTTTCAATGCTAATCTTTATGTTTGGTTGGAAGGATGACCTTATGTATTCTTTGTGATATTTGAAAAATCCTCTTTAGCGTTTTGAGCCTATCATTGCATAAATATTATCACAAGTTAACCCCTTTTGAGCCTTTAACCTTTTCTTTGACCACCACATTACAAACCTTTACCCCTTTTGTAAAATAATTCCCTCTTTTGAAACCATTCCTCCTTGACTGTTAAGAATGAGGCTAAAAGCCTAAGTTGTGGGTGTTGGTGTCAATTGGGAAATGATGAAGATTTACATTGTATGTAGAAGCAAATACCTCAAAGTTGTGTTATGTGAAGACACTCTAGCTCCAAAAAAACCAAAAAGAGTTAGTCTTGAGAAATTAGAGAGGTAACACAACTAGAGGGTAGTTATGAAATTCGAGGTGATTCAATATTGGCAACTACAGGTTAATAAGGGATATGTGGTTTAAAAAAAATCAAAGTGCAAAAAGAAAGACAAATATGAGTAGTGTTCAAGGAGGGTGAAATCACTTGTATCCCAAATGCTTATCCTACCCTATCCTAAGCCTACAATACAAGCTTAAAAAGTCCTTATGGGATCTCCAACCGAATTTTCTTAAATTGGCGGCGAATAAAATAAGGGCAAGCTTATGGCATGATATTTGTTAATACTTGAAGTTTTTTGTTGAGAATAAGTGACTTTGTACATTTGTCCCTTGTGTTGTTGTTGTAAATATGGTGATTCTGGGACTTTCTTTCTTGTGAGGGCACATGGATTATGATGGATTGGTGACATTGATAAATTTCAAATTGAGTCAATTGAGCACATGTAGTAGACTTGTGCTTTTGAGTCACTTCTTGAGGCTTGGTTATTGTCATTTAATTATTTTGAAACTCCATTTCATTATTGAGATTGAGTTTTAAATGAGAGAGTTATTTGGTTAAAGTTCACATGCTCGTAGCCTAAGTATTAGTACCAACCAAAGCCATAATAGTTGTGCGTAATTGGAGAATGTGAATTGAAGATTATACCGATGCTAATTTACTTTTGAATGGTAGAGCCTCATGGAGTTTGTGGTTTTGATTTGCTTGAGGACAAGAAAAGACTTTAAGTTTAGAGTATTGATGAGTGGTGATTTTATCACTCATTTTAGTCTTTTTTTCTTTAGTTTTTGTGTCCTTTACTTATAATATGAGGTTATGTATGGTGTGCATTGCAAAAATTTCAAGTACAATGAGTCATGAAGAGAACTGATGTCAAATAAAGTAGAATCGAGCAAAAAATGAATTGAAGAAGTGAAAATGCACTCAGTGATTTTGCATTTGCGTAACAGTGTCTGCATTTGCAGACTCGCATTTGCGAGTTATGAGCCCACATCGAGAATGAGTTTGCATCTGCGAAAAGGGAGTTGTTACACTGGGACCTCTTCTGCGGATAGTCCTCCGCATCTGTGGAGGCACTTCTATGCTTAACTGAGCGCATCTGCATTTACGCTTCTGCGTTTCCAAGATCGCTTTTGTGAATATTCAATTTGTGACATGACTTCGCATATCCTAGCCAAATTCCGCGTCTACGAGCCGCACCTTCGATGATTCTTCTGCAGATGCTGTCAACGGGCTTCAGACTTGGACAACTTCGCAGTCTTTGGACAAAAATACAAGCTTTGGAGCTAGGGTTCTTGCACACACACTTGGGAGTTGAAGATTTGAAGACCTTGCTTTGTATTGAATATTTAAGTGTGTAGTATTTATTTCAATACTTGAATCTTGTTTATGGAAATACTTATTGTGAAAGTTTGGATTAAATCTCTTGTTGTGCTTAAGTATTGAATAATTTTTATTAATTATGAAGTGAGTTAATTGTTTCTTTAATTATTCTTGTTCTTTAATGTTTCCAAAGGGATTAGATAACCCTAGGACTCGCCCTTCAAATTATTCTTGAAAAAGGTAATATGGGGTTGGCAAAGATTAATTAACAAGAACTTGAGGCGTTAACCCTCACTTTATAGATTCTACCTAAGGAGAGGATTGAACTACTTGTAGCCATATTTGGGCGCACTTAATCTCTTAATTGTTATAATTCAATTAGGAAGTCTTTTTAATCTTCTGAAGAAGCTAATATAGAATTATTATCCAAGGTTAATTAACATAAACTCTCTCATATTTGTAAAATCGTAAAATACGTCGGATCGTTACTTGAGTGTAATTTCCCGTGTATCCATGCTTGTAGCCTTTGATCATTTTACTTGATTTCTAGGTTAGTTTATATTTTTGCATTTAGACATAATATTTTTTCAAAACCCTTTTCAGTGTTTGGCTTAGCATATTAAGCGATAATTCTCTTACTTGCCTAATCGCCTACATATTGTTCTCTGTGGGATTCGACCCAGACTCATAGTTAGGTAAACTATATTGCATGCAACCATGTCCGCTTACTCTTTGAGGAGTGGATTTGGACATCATCTGTGCTATGCGATATGGTGGAATAGAGGGGCTGAGTGCCCGTCACCAGATAGATACCAAAATTAATACCCCTATCAGATGGCATGACCGGAAGGTTTGCTGGAAACACATCTGAAAACTCACACACTACCGGAACTAACTCAACGGTAGGAGTATTAGCACTAACATCTCTCACAAAGGCTAAGTATGCCAAGCACCCCTTCTGAACCATCTGTTGTGCCTTCAAAAAGGACACTACATACTAGAAACATGACCCAATGAATCTCTCCACTCCAACATGGGCAACCCTATCATAGCCAACGTCACGGTCTTAGCGTGACAATCAAGAATAATGTGACATGGTGACAACTAATCCATGCCCAAAATCACATCAAAATCCACCATATTAAGTAACAGAAGTTCACCTAATCTCATTGCCCCTAATATTAATGAAACAAGAATTATAGACCCGATCTACCACAATAGAATCCTAACGAGTGTAGACACATAAATAGGAGTACTCAAAGATTCACAAGACATATCCAAATATGAAGCAAGATAGGATGACACATATGAATAAGTAGAACCCAAATCAAATAAAATGGATGCATCTCTATGACACACTGAAATAATACTTGTGATGACAGCATTTGATGCAACAATCTCAGTCCTACTAGGGAAAGCATAACAACGGGCTTGGCCTCCCCCTCTAGGACGTCCTCTACCTGCCTGTCCTCCACCTTTAGTTGGTTGTATAGGTGGAGTAGAAACTGGAGCGGAAACCATAGCCTGAATACCCTGTAGAGTTCCACCCCTCCGAAGTCTGGGACAATCTCTCACTATGTGACTAGTATCATCACACTTGAAACAACCTCTGTGCGGGCGTGGCTACTGGTACTGAGTCTGCCCCAGACGGCTGGAATACCCATTGTAGGAACCCCGTGTAGATGGTGCACTGAAATATGGATGTCCCATGTGAGTACGTTGGGGTCCCTAACTAGTTGGAGCACTACGAGTAACCTGAAGTGCAAACTAAACTGGTCGACTGATAAAGCCTCTACCATGGCAAGCTGAAACCGCAGAGCGGGAACCACTAAGCCCTCTAAATCTCGAGGCCTCTTGGCTTCTCTATCCTTCCTCTCTTGTCCGCGAATACGCTCCAACCTCCTAGTGATCTCCACAACCTAATAAAATGGAGTCTCAGTCTCCAACTCCTGTGTCATCCAAAATCTAAGGCTGTAACCGAGTCCCTCAATAAATCTGTGGAATCTCTCCCTAATAGTGGAAACCAAAGTAGGTGCATGATGAGATAACTTTGTAAACCTCAAAGCATACTCGGACATAGTCATACTGTCCTGGTGCAACTGCTCGAACTCGATGCGCAACTCCTCCCTGCGGGTCTATGGAATGAACCCCGTCAAGAAGAGATCTGTGAACTGAGACCAAGTAAGTGGCGCTAAGCCAGCTAGCCTACTCACCTCATAAGTCTTCCACTATCAATATGCCGGCCCCATCAGCTGGAAAGTAGTAAGGTCAATCCCGCTCAACTCCACTATGCCCACAGCACGTAGAATACGATGACACTAGTCTAAGAAACCTTATGCATCCTTAGAAGCTCCACCACTGAAATGAAGAGGATGATACTTTTGGATCCTCTCTAACCTCTTTTTCTCCTTAAGCAACGCAACTGGCCCGACCTCGGGCTAAACCACAATCTTGGGCTGCACCTGTATAACACCCGAAGCCTGATCAACATGAGCTTGCTGCTGTAGAGTATGGGCGGCGGGGTCTGAGATCCTCCTCCAGCCTAAGAAGTATCTGCTACAACTGGAATCAGTCCCGCTTGAACTAAAGTCCTGAAAATGCTCAGAAAGTGCGCCAAAGACTCCTGAAGTCTTGGGGTAGCAACAGGCGCCTCGGGTGCCTGCTCCCCAATCGAAACTACTGGTGGCTTCTACATTGCGACCCTCGCTACAGCACGTGCCCTGCTTTGGCCTGAGCCTCTGCCCCGACCTCTAGCAACACCAGCACCGGGAGTAGTATCATTAGTAATTAAAGCTTGTATCCTCACCATCTATGAAAGAGTAGATAGACAAAGGTAAAACTCTGAAATCAATAAATCTGCACGATAAGGAATGAAAAGAAGTGGAATTTCCTAATAGTTCTGTAGCCTCTCAAAGAAAAGTACAGACGTCTTCGTACCGATCTGAAAGACTCTACTAAACTTGCTTATGACTCGTCAAACCTATGAACCTAGAGCTCTAATACCAACTTGTCACGACCCAAAATCCCGCCATAGTGGTCGTGATGGCACCTAGTTCTTAAAACTAGGTAAGCCTATCACATAATAATATCGAACAAAATATAACAACTCCAAAATATAAATAAAAGCTGAGAAATGCCGTAACATAGCCAAAACGGAGATACAATGGTCATCATCCCAAAACCCAGTAATACTGAGTTATAAGCTCTACAATGATTACATAAACAGTCTCAAACTGTTCATCACTGTCTAGAATACATAAACAGTAACAAAGAAAGAAAAGAGGGCAACTTCAAGGCATGCGAGCGGAATAGGAGGGATACCTTGAAGTATCTGATAATCTTTAGCACCTCATAATGATCAACTCGAGCCGAATTACCCGGATCTGCACAAAGAATGTGCAGAAGAGTAGTATGAGACACCATAGTCGGTACCAATAAGTATCAAGACTAACCTCGGTGGAGTAGTGACGAGGTTCATGTCATGACACTCACTAGTCAAATAACATGTGTAAGATATTAACAAAAAACTGACAGAAGAAAACATAACGAGACAGATATCAACAACCTCGAAGAACAAGTAACATCAACTCAAATTAGAATAACCATTATGTACCAACCAATTATCAAATAGGAGTGGAACATGTTATAGCATATCAAATCAACTAATAACTCATGAAAATACACGGTCGAAATATTTAAGATAACAGGAATATGACCAAAACATCAATCCTCATTCCAACACATGAACAATAACAAGCGAACACCCTGAAATATCACATAACATCATTAACAAGCCACCCTAATGTCGCTGCGTGCGCATCACAATGAAATTTTCCCCTTATGTCACCACATGCGCATAAACCACTCTAATCTCGCTGCATGCACATCAATAAACACCTCCCTTATGTAGCCGCATGTGCATCTCGCCACCCTTACACTTCACACAATAACAACCATGCCGCACAACAAGCCCACATGTGCCATAATATCATAAGAGTGCGGGGAATATTCAACAATAAAACATGTTTCATGTAGAAAACAACTCCAATTCAAGGCATATTAATAGCCTAAGGTCTCATCTGGTCATATACCACACATACACCTGTGTACACACTCGTCACCTTGTGTACACATCATTTCACATAGCACAATAATGCATTTTAGACCAAATCCTAAGGAGTAGTCTCCCTACATAAAGTTAGGAAAGATACTTACCTCAAATAACCCCAATCAATACATAAAAAATGATTTTCCTTTAAAATTCACCTCTGCTCGGCTAAAATCTAGCAAAAAATAACTTCATAATATCAAATAATGCAAGAGAAATCAATTTTGATTAATAAAGTTGAGATCTTTACTCAATTCTCAAAAAGCCAAGAAAAGTCAATTGCGGGCTCGCCCGGTCATAAACCCTTGTTGAAGGGTAGATTTCGACTATCCATAACCCCACGAGTCCAAATATGTGATTGTTTTTCAAATCCGTATCCAAATCGACTCTCAAATCTCAAATTTTTATTTTTCAAAACATAGCCAAAATCCCCAAAATTTCCCTTCATATAACATGGTTTTGATGTTAAAATCCATAATTAATCCAATGATAAGATCAAAATTGAGTAAAAATTACTTACCCAATGGATATGTGATAAATCCCCTCCAAAACTCGCCTCCCACCAAGCTTAGGGCTCAAAATGTGATAAAATAAGTCTAAGTCCCGAAATCCTAACTATTTGTTTCGCTGCAGAAGTCACATTTGTGACCTTGGGTTCGCAGATACAACCCTTGGCTCGTAAAAGAGGACACTGATCAACCCCAAAAATGTCAAAAATGCGACCAACACTCTGCAAATGCGAAGTCTACCTCCATCGCAAAAGCGATCAAACGACCGCAAAAGCGATACCCCTATTCAAATCCCTTTTTTAGCAATTGCGGGGTTGGCTTCGCAAATACGAAGCTTGCCTCTCCGAACCTCCATCGCAATTGCGACATGACCACCGAAAATTTATCTACCGCAAATGCGAATTGGTGCTTGCATTAGTGAGACCTGTAGCACCAGCCAAAAACCAGCAAATTTGGAACTAGTTCAAACACTCCGAAATGCGTCTGAAGCTCACTCGAGCCACCGAGGCTCCACATCAAACATTCACACAAGTCTAGAAACATCATATAAGCTCGCTCGCAAGCTCAAAGCACTTAAATAACATCTGGAACCACGAATCAAACAACAAAACGTATAGAATTCACAATGAAACTCAAGAACTTCTAAAATCACAACTAAGCGTATAATTCCTACCAAACCAACTCGGAATGACACCAAACTTTGCGCACAAGTTTGAAATGACAAAAAGGACCTATTCCAAGTCCCGAAATAAAAATCCAAACCCGATAGCCACAAAGTCAATCCATGGTCAAACTTTAAAAATTCAAAACTTTCAAATTGCCAACTTTCGATAAAAGAGTCAATTCATCCTAGGAACTTTCGAATTCAATTCCAGACATATTCTCAAGTCCATAATCACCATATGAACCTATTGGAACCATCAAAATATAGTTTCGATGTCGTTTTCACAAAATTCAAACCTCGATTTACTCTTCCAACCTAATCTTCCAAACTAGGAACCAAGTGTTCCAAATCAACCCAAAACCTCCCTGAACCAAACCAACCATCCCCCCAAGTTACATAACCACAAATACACGTACGTAAAGCTTCAAAAGGGGAAACGGATCTTAAATACACAAAACGACCAGTCGGGCGTTACGTTCTCCCCCTCTTAACAAACGTTCATCCTCGAAGGAGTATAGAGACAACCCTGAAGTGCCAAAAAGGTGAGGATATCGGCTTTGCATATCATGCTCGGTCTCTCAAGTTGCCTTTTTTACTGAACCTTCAGCGATGGAATATTTTTTGACCTCAACTTGCGAACCATCCTGTCCAAGATAGCTAGCTGCTCCTCAACATAAGTCAACTTCTGGTCCAACTGCACCGAGATGAAATCTAACACATGAGACAGATCCCCATACTACTTCAGGAGCATGAAAATATGGAACACCATGTGAACTCCCGATAAAAAACCGGTCGAATCGTTACACATGTAATGTTCTATAAGAAATCAAAGTGGTTTTTCCCTTGGAGATAATACAAGTGTAAGAGAAAACTTGGTCTTCCCTTATTGTGGTGAAGTTGAAGTTATTGCAAGTTGAAGCAAGGTATAAGGGGGTTGATTGTGCATCCAATGTAAGACGCACCCTCCCCTACATGTATAAGAGTTTAATAGGGTCTTTGAAGTATTGTTTGATTAAGAACTCATGAGATAAAGGTCGAAAATCGTATTTAAAGTGTTGTGTTATAGTGGACTATTTTGAAGCCATGTTTGTGATGTGTTGAGGCTGGAAATAGGTGGAATAGCTTGGATATGATGTGGTTAATGCAGTTCTTGTGTTGTTTTTGTTGTTAAGGGCTTGAGGAAAGTAGAGAGAACTAGGGGAGGTGCTGTCCGATTCTGTATGCGCAAGCTTGTCGTTCTCGGCTATCGATATGTTCAATATTGATAAAAGCAATGTTTTCATCTTGTAGACCAACGTATTGGTGAGTCGATTGTGGTATCGTGAAGAACATATATGGTTGAGGTATGTAAGATCTTTCTTCCTTTTTTCGGCATGATTTCGTAAGTCACATCACCCTTATAAGAGATTCAAAGGGACAAGTTCTTGCGTATGCTCTTTGTCAACGGATTAAGGTCGTTTACAAATTCATGAAGTTAATATAGATAAGTTGTAAGTTGTCAGTAGTTGTCTTTCATGGAAATTCCCTAGAAATGAGAAGAGCCCAGGAAGTTTGTATTTTATATAATACGAGAAGTGTAATCTCCAATTGATTATTACCTATAAATCGCCTAACGAGCTAGAGGTCTTGCACAGTCGATAGAATGACTTTATCGTTAGAAACAGATCATTATAGTTAAAGAAAGATAGCCATAACCTCCCTAATGTTAGGGAGAGCGGAATATAAGTTAAGAAAGTTAATAAGCTACCTAAACACGAGTCCCCTTGTAGATTAAAGATTTCGGACTAACGCGCTAACCAACGAATGGTAACATGAAAGTAGAAGAAGATAAAGTTACATAAGTTTTAGAATTAGATTGTAATAGGGCCACTGATGGCCCTACACGTCCTTGATAGACAAGAACTTCCTAAAGCTAAGGGAAGTAGGATATGAGTAATGAATGTAAGAAGCAGTTTAAAGGAAACGAGTTAACAAATACGAATCATAAGTTACCGAGAGTAATGGACGAGTTTATTTTATTATAAGTATGAGTACCTAGTTTACAGATTGTTGATTGCTGAAAGTTGTTTGATGTTGCATATACATAAGTATGGGCCCTATGGACGGTCAGTAATGAACTCATTGGTGTAGAATAAGGGTGGTTATGGACGGCCAGGAGCACGCATAGACAAACCCAAGTATGCTAGTCGTACGAATGGTCTGCTTAGATTCACGTACGTGCCACCAGACACTTATGGTTGTAGTGCGCCTTACGGACGGTTTGCCATACTATGCATAAGAGCCACTTTATTTTCACTTTGTATGAATAGATGACAATGTAGTAAAATATCATAAATACAGTCATTAGAGATAGTTCAGAGTACTATGACAATACAAGTTGTGTAGTTAGAGAGAGAGACCAAGGGGTCCAAGCGATTATGATCTGGTAAGCCGATCGAGAGTACATGGTAAGTCCAATGTTATTCTTATCTATTAGTAGAGATTCTACTATATTTATTCATGTTCTTTAGTTTCCAAGTTTATATATATTGTTTTCTGCATTACATACTTGGTACATTTTGTTGTACTAACGTCCCATTGCAGGGGCGCTACATTTCATGCCTGCGGGTCTAGGTAATCAGTTTGACGAGCCCTCACAGTAGACAGGGTTGATGTTCAACGAAGGATCGGTAACACTCCATTTCATTCGGAGTGCAGCCGAGTCTGGAGATCATGGTATTAAAGTTTTGGTATAGACTTAGGGGTAGGCATAGGCCCTGTCCTGACCATGTTTGATGTCAAATACCTTTAGAGGCTTAGTAGACACAGGTTAAGTATGTACGGTATGTTAGTGGCCTTGCCGGCACTTGTTTATGTTTTCCTTTTGGGTTGTCCGGTATTGATACTCATAGTGGCCTATTCAGACTGAAAATGTATTGATGTTTTGAGTATGATGGCTAGCTGATACGACACTTGCACACCTATGATATATTACGAGTTGCGGCCATGTTGGCCATGATGGCTTATAGTACGATAGAGTTCGGCCATGTCAGCTTTTGCACGTTGTAGGTTACGTCCAGCATTTAAGAGTTGCAGAGTGGTTCACCCGAGCCAGTACGACACCGGGTGCCAGCCACATCTCACCTGAGCCAGTACTCATAGTGGCCTATTCAGCCTGAACATGTATTGCTGTTTTGAGTATGATGGCTAGCTGATACGGCACTTGCACACCTAGGATATATTACGAGTTGCGGCCATGTTGGCCATGATAGCTTATAGTACGATAGAGTTCGGCCATGTCAGCCTATGTACGTTGTAGGTTACGTCCAGCATTTAAGAGTTGCAGAGTGGTTCACCGGAGCCAGTACGACACCGGGTGCCAGCCACATCTCACCTAGGTTGGGGTATGACAAACTTGAAATCAGAGTAGGACGTGTCTTAGGGAGTCTACAAAGCTGTTTCTAGTAGAGTCTTGTTTATTGATGTGTTGTGCACCACATTTATAAACAGGAAGCTACAAGGCATTTAGGATTGGTCACCCTTCTTTCTCGTCCAGATTGAATTGTATATAGCTGAGTCATAAGGAGTCAATGTCTAACTCCTATTCGATAAATGTTGTACAGAGATGCCTGACACAAGAAGAGCTACAACTAGTTAGAAAAGTAAGGCTATTGAGGAGGAAGGTAGTAGTAGACCACCCCCAGTTGATGTAGATCAGTCTGAGGTTCGAGTTGAGTCGTCTTCCCGATTATCCCCTACTCCACCAGCACTAGGGGAGCTTCATAGAGCTCCAACATCTCCATTACCCCCACCAGTCCCTACTAATTAGGATCTTAGGAATGATGTGCATCTTTTGACCCGGTTAATATCTACACAGCATCAAACTAGAGGACCAGCTAGTGTGGAACCTTCTATGGGGCCCGGAAGTTCGAGGGTCTGTGAGTTTATTGGCTTGAGCCCTCCATAGTTCATAGGGACGGATCAGTACGAGGATACCCAGGATATTAGTGACCAGTTTTACTGGATCTTTTGAATTATGCATGCATACGAGACGGAGATGGTGGATTTAGCAGCTTTCAGACTACGAGATATAGTTGTGTATTGATATGATTCAGTGGAATTATCCAGTGTCACAACCCAAATCTCCCTTCGTAAGTCGTCGTGACGGCACCTAGTCTCTACGACTAGCTAAGCCTAGCAATTGCGAAATAATTGAAAATAAAAGCAAAATTTAACAACTAAACTTCTACAAATAACTATATAACTGAAAAATGCCGCTCGGCATGTACAAGCAAAACCAAAATTCGAGTATACACAATTCCCAAAACCTGGTAGTCACGAGTCATAAGCTCTAAGAATTTGTTCTACTGTTCTATACATCAGTAACTAGGAAAAATAAAGGAGAAATGACATAAAAGGATAGAGGGGGACTCCGAGGTCTGCGGACGCTGGCAGATATACCTTGAAGTCTCCATAGCAGCAGCAAGTACTCTCAGCTAATAGCAGGGCTGGTAGGAGGTACCTGGGTCTGCACACAAAACATGTGCAGAAGAGTAGTATGCATACATCACAGCGGTACCCAGTAAATGCCAAGCCTAACCTCGGTAGAGTAGTGATGATGTCAGGTCAGGGCCCTACTGGTATATAATAATTAAGGCTAAAGATATAGCAATATATTGAGAGACTGAGAATTTAACAACGAGAAATACAGGAAGAAAAGAATACAACACATAGGGATAAACAACAGGGGCGCTCTTGAGATACCGTCTCGTAGTCCCAAAAGTAGATATGTATGGGGATCTCCCGAGGTACTGCCTCGTAGTCCCAAAAGTAAATATGCACGGGGATCTCCCGAGGTACCTACTCGTATTCAAAAAGTAAATATGGAGCATGGGATCTCCCAAGGTACCGCCTCGTAGTCCCAAAAGTAAAAATGCAACGGGGATCTCCCGAGGTACTGCCTTGTAGTCCCAAAAAAAATACACAGCTCGAAATTGATGGAAACAACAATTACAGCAAGAAATCCTATAGTTTTAAGACTAAATACAAGTCATGGAAAAATAGGAAATCAACTAAGCATGTTGTACAGGTTTCAAATAAAAAATTAAGAGACGTAGACATGCGATAATAGGCTAAACAGGATAACTACACATGCTGGTATAACTCATTTAAGATGTAACAAGTTACTGCTCAGTAAAAATCAAATTTTACCATAATTAGCCTGTGTAGACACTCGTCACCTTGCGTACACGGCACTCACATATCAAAAAATTATCACAACAGAACAAAATCCTAAGGGGATTTCCCCCACACAAGGTTAGGCAAGCCACTTACCTCGAACCAAGCTCAATCAATCAGTAAGAATGCCTTTTCCTCGACTTTCCGACTCCGAATGGCTCAAATCTAGCCAAAAGCAATTACATACCATAAATATAACTGTAACAAACTAGTCTAATTAACGAAATCAAGATATTAACAAGAAATTGAAAATTTCACCCCAAAAGTCGACCCGGGCCCATGTCTCGGAATAGGGTAAAAGTCACAAAATACGAACACCCATTCAACCACGAGTTCCCTCGTACCAAAATTACTCAAATCCGATACCAAAATATCAATCAAAACCCAAAATTTCTGTTGAAGAACTTTCCAACTTTTTTCCCAATTTTCTCAACCCAAATCCTTAATTAAATGATGAAATTAACGATAGATTAGTGGGATATAACCAAAAACGAGTCAGGAATCGTTACCCAATAATTTCCTCTGAAAAACCCTTGAATTATTGCCTCAATCCGAGCTCTCAAAGTCCCAAAGTGAAAATGTTATCAAACCCTCGTAATTTCCCCTTTTCTGCCTAGTGATCTCGCACCTGCGGACTCTTAGTCGCACCTGTGATGCTGCACCTGCGGAATTTCCATCGTAGGTGCGGACTTGACTTAAGTCCCTTGGGTCCGCTTCTGCTAAGAAAACAACCGCACCTGCACAAGCGCACATGTGGAGGAAATGTCGCACCTGCGACCATGCCCGCTCCTGTGCTTCCTGCCATCGCAGGAGCGACCTCGCTTCTGCGGAGACCGTCCCGCTTATGCGAACTCCTCACCCAGCTCATTCTCCGCTTCTGGGATCACCCCTCCGCAGGTGCGGCTCCACTTCTGTGGTCCTTATGTCGCACCTACGACCACTAACTACCTAGACCAGGGCCGCATATGCGACCTTCCTCTCGCACGTGCGTGTCCGCACCTGCGGCCAACCTCACCGCAGGTGCGATGATACCAGAAGTTGGAAAGCTTCAGCAATTTCAACACAACTCCAAATGATCCATTAACCACCCGAAATCAACCCGAGGCCTCCAGGACCTCAACCAAACATACCGACAAGTCCTAAAACACCATACGAACTTAGTCGAGCCCTCAAATCACATCAAACAACAACAAAAACATGAATCGCACTCCAATTCAAGATTAATGAACTTTAAAACTTCAAACTTCCACAACCGATGCCGGAACCTATCAAATCACGTTCGATTGCCACCAAATTTTGCACACAAGTCATATTTCACATTATGGACCTACTCCAACTTCCGGGATCGGCATCCGACCCCGATATCAAAAAGTCCACTCCCGGTCCATTTTTCCCAAAAATTCAACTTTTTCCATTTTAAGCCTAATTCCACTACGGACCTCCAAATCACAATCGTGACATGCTCCTAAGCCCAAAATCACCCAACGGAGCTAACGGAACCAACGAAACTCCATTCCAGAGTCGTCTCCACACAGTTCCAACTACGGTCAAATTCTTAGAACTTAAGCTTCCATTTTAGGGACTAAGTATCCCATTTCACTTCCAAAACCAGAAACAATCCTCCCGGCAAGTCACATAAGCATAAAATGATACAAGGGAAGCAGTAATTAGGGGGATCAAAGCTAATACTCTCAAAGCGACTGGCCGGGTTGTTACATCCTCCCCCTCTTAAAATAATTGTTCATCCTCGAACGAGTAAAGAGACATACCTGAAGTGGTGAAAAGGTGAGGATAACGGTTGCGCATATCATGCTCGGTCTCCCAAGTTGCCTCCTCGACCGGCTGACCCCTCCTTCACGGAAGCAATGTTCTTTGACCTCAGCTTTCGAACCTACCTGTCCAAAATGGCCACCGGCTCTCAACATAAGATAAATCCTTGTCCAGCTGGACTGAGCTAAAATCCAATACATGAGACGGATCGCCGTGATACTTCCAGAGCATAGAAACGTGAAACATTGGATGAACTCCTGCTAGGCTGAGAGGCAAGGCAAGCTCATAAGCAACCTCCCCACCTCACCACAATACCTCGAATGGGCCAATAAACCTTGGACTCAGCTTGCCCTTCTTCCCGAACCTCATGACACCCTTCATGGGCAAAACCCGGAGCAAGACCTGCTCCCCAACCATGAATGCAACATAGCGAACCTTCCGATCCGCATATCTCTTTTACCTGGACTGGGCTGTATGAAGTTGATCCTGAATCACCTTAACTTTCTCCAAAGCATCATGAACCAAGTCTGTACCCAATAGCCTAGCCTCGCCTGGCTCAAACCAACCCACTGGAGACCGACACGGCCAACCATACAGAGCCTCATATGGTGCCATCTAAATGCTCGACTGATAACTGTTATTGTAGAAAAACTCCCCAAGTGGCAAGAACTGATCCTAAGAACCCCCAAACTCCATAACACATGCACGGAGCATATCC
This sequence comes from Nicotiana obtusifolia, assembly GCA_002018475.1. NCBI lineage: Eukaryota > Viridiplantae > Streptophyta > Magnoliopsida > Solanales > Solanaceae > Nicotiana > Nicotiana obtusifolia. The sequence continues at coordinate 56,068 of MCJB01030374.1, forward strand.
TCTAGTATCTAAATAATGCGCTCATACTGCCCGTCCGTTTTAGGGTGAAATATTGTGCTCAACTGAACCCGAGTACCTAACTCATGTTGTACGGCCCTACAAAACCGTGATGTAAATTACGTACCCCGGTCAAAGATGATAGATACCGGCACGCCATGAAGCCTGGCAATCTCGCGAACATAAACTCGAGCTAGTTGCTAAGAAGAATAAGTAGTCATCACTGGAATGAAATGAGTTGACTTGGTCAACTTATCCACAATCACCCAAACTGCATCAAACTTCTTCTGAGTCCGTGGAAACCCAATAACGAAATCCATAGTGATCCTCTCCTATTTCCACTCAGGAATCTCTAGCTTATGAAGCAAAGCACCTGGATGTTGATGCTCGTATTTCACCTGCTAGCAATTTAGATACCGAGCCACATACTCTACTATGTCCTTCTTCATTCTCCTCCACCAATGTTGTTGTCTCAAGTCCTGATACATCTTCGCGGCACCAGGATGAATGGAGTACCGCGAACTGTGACCCTCCTAGAGAATCAACTTACGCAACCCATCTACATTGGGCACACATAGCCTACCTTGCATCCTCAATGCACCATCATCCCCAATAGTGATCTCCTTAGCATCATTGTGTGGAATCGTGTCCCTAAGGACAAACAAGTAGGGTCATCATACCAGCGCTCTCTGATAAGAACATAAAGAGAAGACTGAGAGACCACACAAACCAAAACTCGACTCGGCTCGGAAATATCCAATCTAACAAACTGGTTGGCGAAGGCCTGAACATCCAATGTCAATGGTCTCTCTGCCGCTGGCAGATATGCTAAACTACGTAAACACTCCTCCCGGCGGCTTAAAGCATCGGCCACCACATTGGCCTTCTCGGGATGGTATAGAATAATAATATCATAATCCTTAAGTAGCTCCAACCACCTCTGCTGACGCAAGTTAAGATCCTTCTGTTTGAACAGATGCTGCAAACTCCGGTGATCGGTGTAGATCTCACAAGGGACACCGTACAAATAGTGCCGCCAAATCTTCAAGGCATGAACAATAGCTGCTAATTTAAGGTCGTGGAGAGGAAAGTTCTTTTCATGCACCTTCAGTTGTCTAGACGCGCAGGCAATCATCCTACCGTCCTGAATCAACACCGCGCCGAGACCAATCCGCGACACATCAAAATATACAGTATAAGACCCCGAACCTATAGGCAATACCAATATTGGGTTCGTAGTCAAAGTTGTCTTGAGCTTTTGAAAGCTTTCCTCACACTCCTCTGTCCACTTGAACGGAGCACCCTTCTGGATCAGCCTGGTCATAGGTGCTGCAATAGATGAGAAACCCTCTACAAATCGACGGTAGTACCCCGCCAACCCAAAAAAACTTCAGATCTCCGTGCTAAGGACGGTGTGGGCCAACTCTGCACTGCCTCAACCTTCTTCGGGTCCACCTTGATCCCATCACTTGACACTACATGACCCAAAAATGCCACTGAGTCTAGCCAAAACTCACATTTTGAGAATTTTGCATATAACTTCTTTTCTCTCTAGGTCTAGAGCACAATCCTCAGGTACTGCTCATGATCCTCCCAACTCTGGGAGTACACCAGAATGTCGTCAATAAACACGATGACGAATGAGTCAAGATAGGACCGAAACACACTTTGTATCAAATGCATGAAAGATGTTGGGGCATTGGTAAGCCCAAATGCCATCATAAGGAACTTTTAGTGACCATACCGAGTCCTAAAAGGGGCCTTCGAGATATCTGGCTCTCGAATCTTTAACTGATGATAGTTTGAACGTGAGTCAATCTCGGAAAACACTCTGGCACCCGTAACTGATCAAATAGGTCATCAATACGAGGCAACAGATACCTGTTCTTCACTGTAACTTTGTTCAACTGACGATAATCAATACACATACACATAGAACCATCCTTCTTCTTCACAAACAAGACCGGAGCACCCCAAGGTGACACATTAGACCAAATGAAGCCCTTATCAAGAAACTCATGTAACTGCTCCTTCAACTCCTTCAACTCAAGCGGAGCCCTATAATATGGAGGAATAGATATGGGCTGAGTGCCCGGCAACAAATCAATACCGAAGTCGATGTCCCTGTCGAGCGGCATGCCCAGAAGATCTGCTGGAAATATATCTGGGTAATCCCTCACTACCGGAACTAACTCAACGGTAGGAGTATCAATACTGACATCTCTCACATAAGCTAGATATGCGTCACACCCCCTTCTCAACCATTCGTTGAGCCTTAAAGAATGAAATAACTCTGCTGGGAATGTAATCTAAGGTACCTCTCCACTCTAACCGTGGTAGTCCTGGCATGGACAACGTCACAGTGACAATCAAGAATAGCATAGTGGGGCGACAACCAGTCTATGCCCAAAATAATATCAAAATTTACCATACTGAGCAATAATAAATCGGCTCTGGTCTCAAAACCACTAAGAACAACCAAACACGACCGATACACACAGTCAACAACAATGGAATCTCCTACAGGTATAGACACATAAACAGGAGAACTCAAAGAATCATGGGATACGCCCAACTACGGAGTGAAATAAGATGACACATAGGAATAAGTGGAGCCTGGATCAAATAAGACTGACGCATCTCTATGACAAACCAGAACAATACCTATAATGACAGAGTCAGATGCAACTGCCTCTGTACGAGCAGGAAGAGCATAATATCTGGCCTAGCCTCCCCCTCTAGGGTGACCTCTACCTGCCCGATCTCCACCTTAAGCTGGCCGAGCAGGTGGAGTGGGAGCTGGTGTTATGATCATAGCTTGAGGACCCGGTGGAGCACACAGTGCCTGAGTAGTCTGTAGAGGTGCACCCCTCCTAAGCCTGGGGCAATCCCTCACCATATGGCGAGTTTCGCCACACTCAAAACAAGCTCTCCAAGGGTGTGGCTGCTGTGGCTGGCTCGGGCCAGGTCGGCTGGACTGACCGCTGAAAGCACCCCATGAAAGAGGTACACTAGACAATGGCGTGCATAATAAGGATCTTGGAGCCTAGAAGAGGCCGGAATACAGCTGGGGACTGGAAGTGCTGAATGAACAGGGCGACTCTCATAGCCCCTACCATGACGAGCTGTTGCTGGGGCATGTGTACCACTATAAGTGCTAGACTCTCGAGACCTCTTGGCCTCCCTCTCCTTCTCTCTCGACTCAGCATACCCTCCAATCTCCTAGCAATCCCACAACCTGCTGGTATGCAATATCCATCTCCAACTCTCGGGCCATGCTAAGTCTGATACTAGGGTTGAGCCCCTCGATAAATCGACAGACCTTCTCTCGAACTATAGTAACCAAGGCTGTTGCAGGCCTAGCCAAATCACTAAATCGAACCGCATACTCTGACACAGTCATAGAACCCTGGCGCAATTTCTCAAACTCTGCGCGTCATGCATCTCTGAGACTTTGGGGGACATACTCCCTCAAGAACATATCTGAGAACTGAGTCCAAGTGAGCGAAGTTGCCTCGGCCGGACTACCCAACTCATAAGCACGCCACAACTGATAGGCTGCTCCTCTAAGCTGGAACATAGTGAAAGAAACCCCACTCGACTCCGCTACATCCATAGTACGGAGGATACGGTGACACTCCTCAAGAAAACCCTGGGCATCCTTTGACGCCAAGCCACTAAAAGTAGGAGGGTGGGTACTTCTTGTACCTCTCGAGCCTGAGCTGCTTCTCCTCAGAAACTGCTGCCCTACCCTAGGGCCGAACTGGAGCTACCGGCTACACTGATATGACCTCTAGAACCTGGTCGACCTGAACCTGCTGCTTTGGGGTGCAGGTGATGGGAGTCTGTGCTCCTCCCCTGGCCTGAGATGTGGTAGGAGCAAGTGGGATCAACCCTGGCTGAGCTAAAGAACTGAACATGCTCAGAAACTGTGCAAGGGTCTCTTGAAGAGCTGGTGCAGTAACAGGCATCTCAGGCGCCTGCGCTTCGACTGGAGCTACTAGTGGCTCCTATGTAGCAGCTTGTACGGGTGCTCTAGCTTCACCACATGGACGTCCTCGGCCTCTACCGCAACCCCGGCCTCTCGCAGCTCCAGTAGGGGGCACGGGTGCCTGGTCATCTGATCTGGCTGAACGTGTCCTCACCATTTGTGAGAGAATAAAAAGATAGAATTTTAGAATTCCGAAGTCAACAATTTCGCACGACACGGAATCAAAAATGTGAAATTTTTCCTAACAGTTCCATAGCCTCCCGAATATAATTACAGACGTCTCCGTACCAATCTGCGAGACTCTACTAAACCTACTTGTGACTCATAACACCTATGAACCTAGAGCTTTGATACCAACTTGTCACGACCCAAATCTCCCTCCGTAAGATGCCGTGACGGCACCTAGTCTCTAAGACTAGGTAAGCCTAACAGTTGCGGAATAACTGAAATAATAACAGAAATAATGGCTAAACCTTAAGAACATTAGTATATATATAGATAAAGCTGGAAAACTGCCGCTAGAATGATAAGTAAAACCAACAACTCTAAGTATAACATCTTCCAAAGATCCGGTAGTCACAAGTCACAAGTTCTAAGGAATTGTTCTAACTATCTCTATACATCAGTATCTAGGAAAAATAAAGAAAAACAACATAAAAGGATAGAGGGGGACTCCGAGGTCTACGGGCGCTGGAAAATATACCTTGAAGTCTCCATTTCAGCAACACGACTCTCTACTAATAGCGGAGCTGGTATGAGGCACCTGGTTCTGCACACAAACATGTGCAAAAGAGCAACATGAGTACACTACAACGGTATCCAATAACTGCCAAGCCTAACCTCGATAGAGTAGTGACGAGGTCAGGCCAGGGCCCCACTAGAATATAATAATTAAGGCAGAAGATATAGTAATATAATAAAAGACTGAGAATATAACAACGAGAAATACAGAAGAGGAAACTACATAGCCAATAGGGGTAAACAACAGGGGCGCTCCCGAGGTACCGCCTCGTAGTCCCAAAAGTAAACACACAGCGCGAAACCGATGGAAACAAAAATTAACAGCAAGAAATCCTACAGTTTAAGACTAAATATAAATCAAGAAAAAACAAGAATTCAACTAAGCATGCTGCACATATTTCAAATAAGCATTTAAGACACATAGACATACGATATTAGGCTAAACGAGATAACTACACATGCTGGGATGACTCATTTGAGATACAACAGGTTACTGTTCAGTAAAAAATAGAATTTCCAACAATTAACCCATGTACGCACTCGTCACCTCACTTACATAGCACTTACATATCATAGAAATGTCAAAATAGTACCAAATCCTAAGGGGATTTCCCCCAAAATAGGTTAGGCAAGCCACTTACCTCCGGCCAGGCTCAATCAATCAATAAGAATGCCTTTTTCTCGACTTTCCAACTCCGAATGACCCAAATCTAGCCAAAAGCAATTACATACCATAAATATAGCTATAAGAAACTAATCTAATTAATGAAATCAAGACTTTAGCAAGAAATAAGAAATTTGCCCCCAAAAGTCGACCCAGGCCCACGTCTCGGAATTTGGTAAAAGTAACAAAATACGAACACCCATTCGATATCAAGTTCACCCATACCAAAGTTACCAAAATGCGACACCAAATCGCCACTCAAAACCTTAATTTACATTCTCAAATCCCTAGCCTCAAACTCTCAAATTCCACCTTAAATACACACTAACTAGATGGGAAGATCAATGGGGAAACAAGATTATCGATAAAAATAAGTACAAGGGACTTACCTCAAGAAACCCCTCAAAAATGCTCTCAAAAATCGCCCTAGACCGAGTTTGCAAAGTCCAAAATGACAAAAATCACGAAGCCTTTGATTTTAAACACTGCCCAGGGTTTTCGCACCTGCGGAACCACTTTTGCGGTAAATTTCTCTGCTTCTGCGAAACTCACTTAAGTCCCTCAGAGCCTGCACCTGCGGACACGCTTCTGCTGCCCGTGATCTACTTCTGCAGAAAAAACTCTTGGCACCCTTTCCGCTTCTGCGGTCCAAATCCCATTTTTGGGGTTGCGCATCTGCGCAAACACTTTCGCTTCTGCAGACAGACCTTCCCACACTCGTCCGCTTCTGTGACCAATCTTCTGCAGAAGCGACTCCACTTCTACGGCCTTCACACTAGTCGCTTCTATGGCCTTCAAACCGCACCTGCGAGCGCTGGCCATCCTCTTCGCCTCCGCATCTGCTACTTCCAACTTGCTTATGCGAGACCAGACCTGCTGCCAAACCCAGCGCAGGTGCTATGACACTAGAACCAGTCCTACACCAGAAAATCTTCTTAGTCCAAAATGACCCGTTGACCATCCGAAACTCACCCGAGGCCCCCGGGACCTCAACCAAGTATACCGACCAGTCCTAAAACATCATACGAATCTATTCGAGCCTTTAAATCACATCAAACAATGCTAAAACACGAATCGTGCATCGATTCAAGCCTAATGAACTTTAAAACTTCAAACTTCTACATCTTATTCCGAAACCTATCAAATCAAGTCTGATTGACATCAAATTTAGCACACAAGTCATATTTGACATTACGGACCTACTCCAACTTTCGAAATCAAAATCCGACCCCCATATCAAAAAGTCCATTCTCAGTCAAACTTCGCAAAATTCATCAAAGTTTCTAACTTTCGACATCCGAACATGCTCCTAAGACTAAAATCACCCTACGGAGCTATAGGAACCATCAAAACTATATTCTGGAGTCGTCTTCAAACAATTCCAATGTTAAATTCCTATAACTTAAGCTTCCATTTTAGGGACTATGTGTCCCATAACACTCTGAAACCAAAAATAAATCCTCCCGGTGACTTACATAACCACAAAATGAAGTAGAGGGAGCAATAATTAGGGGCTTGGGGCTATTACTCTCGAAACGACCAGCCAGATCGTTACATCGATCGAAGTCAATTGGTTAACTATGGTCAAACACAGTCAACGGTCACTTAAGTGTACCGATCGACTTTACCAATCGAAGTCAGTTGGTATCTTTTAATTTCCCCCACATTTCTCTTCTTCTCCACTCCAATTTTTCTAGAACTCACTCTCTTCTTCCTCACACCCACAACCCCCTTCCCCCACTCCCTCCCTTTCTCCCTCACACACATCCCATTTTCCACTCTTCCGTACCACCCCAAGTCGTTGTTGGACCCTCTGCTGCTACTGCTCTGCGACTGCCGGCCCTTCTCCTCACCATTGAATGTTTAAGTTTGTATTGACTTTAATAGTTTAGTTAGGAATTGAATGTTTAACTTTTATTGAGTTTTTAGGATTTGTTCTTGTGAATTGAGCTTTTAGGGTATGAATTGAATTTTTAGGGGTAAGCGTTGAACTTTTTGGATAGAGCTTATGTTTTGTGAGGTTAATTGAATTGTTTAGGGTATGGGTTGAACTTTTAGGATATAAATTAAACTTTTAGGGGTAACGGTTGAACTTTTTGGATATGAATTGAACTTTTAGGGATAAGTGTTGAACCTTTTGGGTATGAATTTAACTTATAGTTTATGTTAAATTGGATGAATTATAATTAATTAAATTTGCTATAATTTAATTTTGGTGTAATTAGTACAAATTAATTATCTTAATTAACTAAAAATGATTTAATTAATTTATAATTGTAGAATAAATTAAGTAGTTCTAATACTTATGGAAATTATCTTAATTTATTTTTGTTTTATTTGTATAGAAGGAACATCGTACTTGGATATACAATAGGAATTATCCTAATCGGAGAGGATTGAGGGAAGATTTTGTAGAAGGGGTTGACGACTTTGTTAGACATGCAATGTCACTTTGATCATACCAAATTGAAGGAATAATTAGGTGCCCTTGTGTCAAGTGCGATTGTGTGAAGCTCCTACGTAAATAAGTAGCTGCGCAGCAGCTACAAAATAGGAAAATGGCTCCATTAAGTCTCGTATCGGTTAGAGAAATAATTCCTATAATTATGAAACCCATATGAGAGATAAAGGAATAGGCTATTCTTTTTTTTAATTTCCGTTGGCCAAGAGATGTTGAAGCTGCATAGATTATTTGTATTGTACCTATTATCATCAACCAAGGAGAAAATATAAAATAGGCATGAGGTAATAATTCCATATTGATTCGAATTAATATAATAAAATATATAAAATAGAAAATTCGATCAAAATAAAAGTCTCATTTCTCTTTCTGCTTTTCTATTTTATGTTTACCACCTTGCTGGACTAAAAAAAAAAAAAGCTTTCGAGTATTCCACAATGCATTTTTATGTTATGATTTTAGTGGTTTTGACGAGCCGTATCTCTATCAAAACTCCTCCAACAAAAGAAAAGATAGAACTTAATGAAGTTTAAAAAACCGGAGAAAGTTAAGCTTCATCTTTATAGAAAGGGATTTATAGAGAATTACTTTGTGTGGACTAATCATGGAGAGATTGACGGTAGACGTGGAATATTTCATAACATGGTTGTTGGTGAAAGTAGTAGGTCGGTGGAGAATAGAAATCAAGATTCTAGAATTCATAATATGGTTGCGGATGCTTTTGGGATACACTCCGGGGGTGAGCCCAATGAAAATATTGAACAAACTCCTAATGATGATGCAAAACGTTTTTGTGAACAGTTAGAGGAAACTAGTCGTCCACTATGTGAAGGAAGTTCGCACTCTGAGCTATCTGTTGCGGTTAGATTACTAAGTATCGAATCTGATTGGAATATTTCTCAAGCAGCCATGGACTCTTTCGTTGACCTTATGAGTGAACTAGTTGATTGGTTTCTAAGTTAGGATTTTCATTGATGAGAATTGATTGTTGTAAAGATGGTTGCACGTTATATTATAAAGATGATGCAAATTTAGAAAGTTGTAAATTCTGTGAAAAGCCTCATTTCAAGAGGCTTTCAATGGAAATATGGTTGCTGTAAAGACGATGCATTATTTGCCTCTTATACCTAGGTTAAAAAGGTTATACGCGTCAATGAGTTCTGCTCCTCATATGAGATAGCACTTTGAAAATAAAAGATCACTTGGTGTTATGTGTCATCCTTCAGATGGAGAAGCTTGGAAGCATTTTTATAGGATAAATCAAGATTATTCTAGTGAACCAAGGAACATTCGATTAGGTTTGTGTGCGGACGACTTCACGCCTTTTTCTATAACTGCGACACCATATTCATGCTGGCCTGTCTTTCTTACACCTTATAATCTACCCATGTCTTTCTTACACCTTATAATCTACCACCTGTGTTGTGTATGACTAGTCCATATATATTTTTAAATTATATTATCCCCGGTCCACGTAATCCGAAAAGTTTGATTGATATATATTTGCAACCTTTGATTGATGAGCTAAAAAAGTTGTGGTATGATGGTGTTGAAACATATGACATATCAACCAAGTAGAATTTCAACTTGCATGCTAATTTAATGTGGACTATTAATGATTTTCCTGCGTATGAAATATTGTCTGGGTGGATGACTAGCTGAGAAGCTAGCTTGTCCTTATTGCATAAAAAATGGTAAAGCGTTCACTTTGAAACATAAATCAATCATGGTTTGATTATCACCATCAATTCTTGCATGATGATCATGAGTTTAGAAGGATGAAAAATGCATTCAAAAAGAATAAAGTGGAATATGATTCACCACCTCCGATACTTTCAGGTGAAGAAATTTGGGAGAGTGTCCAGAACTTCAGTAAAGTTACTAAGGCTCCACCTTCTAGATTCCCCGGATATTTTGGGAGTTGTCTTATTGGAAGGATAATCTTCTTCGACACGACCTTGATGTCATGCATATTAAGAAGAATTATTTTGACAATTTGTTCAACACAATGATGGATGTTCAAGGTAAGACAAAAGATAACCCGAAGGCTAGAATGAACTTACAAGAATATTGCAGGTGACCTGATTATACTTGCAGACATCGAACAATGGTAAGGTGTTCAAGCCTAAAGCAAGTTACACATTTACTTTGGAGGAAAGAGGAAAAATTTGTGATTGGGTTACGAAATTGAAGATGCATGAGGGTTATGCGTCGAATCTGGGGAAAAAAGTAGATATGGAGGCAAGGAAATTGAGCCATTTGAAAAGTCATGACTCTCATGTTTTCATGAAAACCTTAGTGCCTATTACATTTTGCGGTTTGCCTGAAAGAATTTGGAAACCCATCACAGAGATTAGTTTGTTTTTCAAGGACTTGTGTTCTACCACCTTAAGGGAAGAAAACCTACTTCGGATGGATCAGAGCATTCCTGTAACTTATAGTAAGATGGAAAAAATATTTTCATGTGGTTTTTTTAATGGGATGGAACACCTTTCACTCCACCTTGTGCACGAGGCATGACTTGGAGGGCCTGTTCAATGCAGATGGATGTTTCCCTTTTAGAGGTAATATTATAAGTTAGATGTAATATTCTATTTTATTTGAATGTTCTTGGCTAACATGACATTATGTAGAATAATTGGCAAATGCAAATAATTTGTTAAGCAGAGGAATAGGATTGAAGGATCTATATGCGAAGCCTATTTTGCAAAGGAAACTGTACGTTTTTGTTCTTATTATTTTGAGATTAACATGCCATGTTCTAGGAATAGGCCCAATAGGCACACTGTCGAATGTGTGAATTCCATTATATTCACCAATGTCCTTCTTTAATCAACCAGGCCGCTGTTCTAAGGATGTTAGAAAGAGAAGTTTGAGTGCTACGGAGTACAAGTCGGCTAAATGCATGTTGCTAAATTGTCCTGAAGTTCAGCCATTTCTTAAGTAAGTATTGATTTATTAGTAATCAAAATATAAAATTTATAGAGATTACATATTGATGCAACTACTAAAAATTTTGATGTTTCACAGTCACTTCGTGGGTCAATTTGGCCATAAAGTTGTATATACGAATTTTGGTAAGTGGTTCAAACAGTTTATAAGTTTATCCTGATAATGTACTGCTAAAGTTCCCGCTATATATGTGTGTGTATATATATATATATATATATATATATATATATATATATTCGGTTATGCTAACTTATGAGGGTTTTTTAGCACTATGTAGGTAATCTAACTAATGGTGTTAATCAATTTCCGAATATATCTTGGGGACCTGGGCTTCAGGTCACAACAATGTCTAAGTACATAGTGAATGGTTATAAGTTTCATATAGAGGATTGCTCTAAGAATAAAAATAGCAACAATAGCGGGGTGTTGGTTCAAGGTGGTAATGGTAAACAAGTTTGGTGATATTGATTATTATGGTATGGTCAAAGAAATATTACAACTAGAATATACAGGTTGGCCATATAAGAAATTGATACTCTTTAGATGCAAGTGGTTTGACCCAAATCCAACAAGAGGTACAAAAGTACACCACCAATACAACATAATTGAGGTTAATCATACGAGGGAGTATGATCTCTATGATCCTTTCATAATTGCATATAACGTTAGGCAAGTGTATTTTGCTACTTATCCATTGTGGCGAAATAAGTCCTATTGGTGGGTTGTAATCAAAACTGGGCCTGTAGGTCGGGTGGAAGTCAAGAATATGTTAGATGTTGCATATCAAAACGATATCTCTAATGTTCACCAAACAGTGGACGATCAGTTAGAAAATGATTTGGAACATCCTGAATGCATATTGGAAGAAGTTGATATAAATGAAGTAACAATTATAGAAAATGAGGACAAGGAATCAACTGATAAAATTCAAACAAGTTCGGACGAGGAACAATACGTCGACAAGGATTAAAAAGTTGGTATTTTAAAGCACTCTCGTGTTATAACTAGTTTATTATATGTTTCAATCTATATATGTATTATATTATGCATATGGCAGGAAAGGGTCAAGGTAACAATGACCCTACTAGTTCTCGAGGTCGAGAAAAGGCTAGGAAGGAAAAGAGGAGGGAAGAATCTGCGGATAATACTACTCCCTCATTTACACTCTCTTCAGAGATGCCTATATCTTATCCTCCACCACACGGTTATACTAAGATGCCATAGCATCACGAGGCCTATACCTTCATCCAGACACCGGGTCTTCTATCACAGGGCCATAGGACTATATGTCTGACATACAGTCCAGCTGCCTCACAAAATGTGGATCGCAGCCATCCATATCACAGTCACGTGGATCGAAGCCATCTACATCACAACCACATGAATCGCATCCCTACATATCACAGCCACATGGATCTCAGCCATCCATATCACATACATATGTGTCACTGCCATCTGTATCACAACCACATGGCATCCAGCTATGTCGCAGTCACAGGGATCGCAACCATCTTCATCATTGACTGCATCTATTTCAAGATTTCACCTACGAGACCGTAGCTCTGAGCCCCCATCTACACCGTCTACACATAGCCTCTGATACACATGATGAGGATGATGATCCAGAGGTAGTGCATTATGATAGCTATGGCATGATCATCATAGTCCCTGAGGGTAACGGGTAAGGGTTATTTTTATTTTTGCATTTATTGTTTTATAATGTTTTTACTTTTATTCTCATGTGTTTTTATTGTTAAATTGTAGGTTCAGGCCGGGTAAGCAGACTACGAAGATAATCACCAATGCGATCAAAAAACTTTATGATGGCCCATATGGACTTGGAGTGATCTCCCATACTCGTTGAAGGAGAAAATTTTCAACCAGTTTAAGGTATAAATGTTCTTTTAAGCATATTAATAATTTATATTTATGATATTTTTATCTAATATTTAACTTTTGAAATGCAGAGTAAGTGTGTATGGAAAGATTGCTATAGCGAGGAAGTGATTGCAAATTTTCATCTTAAAGCCCGCAAGAGATTGACGGATCATTTCTCGGATGGTAGAAAGAAGAACAAGAGGCTTGACTGGTATCTGCAACATTTATGGAATGATTTGTTAAGGCAATGGTAGACTAAGAAATTCTTACAGAAGAGTGAACTAGGGAAAAAAGCTCGCCCATCCGAGAAGGGAGGCTCCTTGCACACTGGGGTGCTATCAGTATCGGGACAATAAAAAGAAGATTGGTAATTGCTTAAATTATTATGTATTTACTTTTCTAAGTATATCAATTTTATTTATTAATTAAATTAATTTATATTCAGTAAAAGAAGTATGGACGTCCGATGCATTATGATGAGCTATTCAAGGAGACACATATTTTAAAGAAGAATAAAGAGGGGGATGCAGATAGGTGGGACGAGGATCGGACAGAGACTACATGTGTAAGCTTTCAATTTTCCTTAAGTGTTATAGTTTACTTTTATAAGATTTTTTGTATACTAATTTAATTTAAAATAACATAGGGTCGCTACCAAAATAACGTGGAGGACTTCATTCGTAGTCAGCCAACTGGTGAATCGGGCGAGCCAACCCAACCTTCGGACGAGGATGCTGAACGAATATGGTTGGAGGTTGTTGGCGGTCCAAAAAAAGGGAAAGGTATACGGGCTTACTGAGAAAAAATTCCATCGCTACAGGTGTGGAATGCAAGGAATAGGGACTTCCTCACAAGGAGAGGCACTTAATATGGAGAGCCTCTCGGCTATGCAGGAGACAGTGACAAGACTTACATCCGAGCTAGAAGCGATTCAAGGAAAGAGAAAGGCTTAGAAATGCTCAATTCCTTGATATGCAAGCTCAGATCAAAACTCTCCTTTCTACTGGAACTTTTCCATTGCCTCTGTCTCGTGAGTCCTCGCCAGAGGCTCGACCTCCACGTGATCGCTCCTCCCGTCCTCCCCGTGATCGTTCCTTCCGTCCTCCCCCGTGATCGTTCTTCCCGTCCTCCACAAGACCGTTCTCTATACCGTCTTGTAGATGAAAGTTCATCAAATGGTAATGATTTTGTAGAAAACATCTCTTGACCAATACTTTGATATACTTTGAACTAGGCTAATAGAACTAGGTTTGAATTAGATTGAATAATTTTGAACTTGTTGTAATTACTTAGTTTTTGCTTGGTTTTGAATTGTGATGTTTAATTGAACTTTGTTAGTTTTAACTATTAATTGGATGTCTGGTTGGATTTGTGGTAAATTAGGGATTGTTTGTGGTGAATTGAGGGTTATTTGATATGAATTGGGGATATTGATATGCTATTTTTATTTGGCAGGTGGTGTAGCTACCAAAACAGGCATTTTCTGCCAAAATTAATCTCAGAAAACCGATCTACCTTGATCAGTAACTAATAAAAAAAAATTAATTGCAAAATACCGACCAATGTTGGTCGGTTAATGCACATTGAATTTTCAGAAATTCAACATTACCGACTAACGTCGGTCGGTAATAAATTTTAATTGTTTATAAAAATATAAATTTTCTAATACCGACCAACGTTGGTCAGTAAAATTAAATTATTAAAATAATATTCAGATCAATATTGGTCGCTAATTCAATTAAATTGTCAAATGGTCATGTAGAGCATACCGATTGAAGTTGGTCGGTAATTTCCGACCGACTTTGATCGATATGCTCTACCGATTTTCAAAATACCGATCACACGTAACTGGTCACGTGTTGGACGGTTATTGACTATTACCGACCGATTTTGATCGGTTTTTCCGGACGGTTTAACGCGGATTTTTTAGTAGTGGTCCACGTAAAGAATGCCAACTGAAATGAGCTCTGCAGTTTTTCCAAAACCAACAGATTAATTGAGAATGAGTAAACATATGATTTATGATTTATTTTTAAGTAGAGAAGTTATGACCATTTTAAAAAATTTGTTTTGAATCGGACTTTGTTGAGACCGAAAAGAATCATAAAAGTACCTGAAAGAGGATGAAGTGCATGAGATAGAGAAGCAGTTTGGGTTTCCCAAACCAGAAGAAGTGATCATCAGGTCTAACCACTAAGTTTCCTCAAACAACATTTGACTTATAATTGTTGTCTAAGCACATTTTTGTTATAATTCCTTGTAGCTTCGTTCCTACCACCACTAACATCTGTTTTTGTTTCAGGGAAAACACCAATTAATTAACTTATGGACAGTTACATATACTATTATTTAGGTAACTTGATGTACAATTTTTTTCTTACACTGTTAGTGTAGTAGAAGTTAAACGCCAGAAACACACAATAGAGTCTATTCTGTTTTTTTTTTCGTTGACTTACCACTACAGGAATGAAAGGAAGCCAGTAAGTGCTGTGAAACACTGCAAATTAAATAAACAAAAAATTAAATAAATGTTGCTGACAATTTCGTCATAGTTAATAGATGTTTGTTATGCAAGTAAAAATAATGTACTGACTTTCTTAGGATTAATTGTAGATACAATAGGTGATATAAAAGGGAAGGGCTAACTTTATAAGTTGGGAGATACAACACAACCCCCAGGTGTATTACTCTGTACCAGGTTCAGAATTAACATAATTAAGAATGTTCAAGCATTTAATACAAGACCAAGTACAGAGATACTAGAATCTATATATTTGATAAGCTGGGATAGGATTAAAAATAGTTAATTTTACATTAATGGTTACAATAGCATGGGAAAGAAGATTAATTAACATCTTTAACAACTTTACTCATTCGGTCATTGTTGTATCATAGGATAATTGACAAAATAAAAATATTTTTATACATATGTTAATAGATCTGATACCATATAGAGTAGCTTAAGAACTGTTACCATATGCATTGAGGAACATGAAGAGCACAGAGAACGTCCAAATCCACGGGATGCATCAACAAAGAAAAGCAAAAACATGATTAATGTCCAGAAGTTCATCTCCTTGAGTTTAAATCCGATAATATGAAAGGAAAAAAAGGCATTCTTCCAAGTAATGCAGTTACCTAATTCCCGCCACCACTTTAAAATCTTTATCTGAAGCTCTTATTATATACTTCTGGAAATCAAAGTTTGTTCCCTCTGCAAAATGGGCCTAATAAAGAGGCGTAAAAACAAACCCTGATCAAGAATTAATCTTAACGAATTTGCTNATAATATAGTATATGTACATATATAAATAAATATTTATTTATTTATATATATATATACATATACTAATATTATATAGTTTTACATATGTATATACATGTATATATATATATATATATATAAATACACTATACATATGAATTTCAATACAATACACTATACATACGAATTTCAATTTTTTTTAAATTAAGCGACCAACTTTGGTCGCTAAGTTGGTCGCTTTTTCCAATTTCAGAAACAAAAGAACGGGCAGTCACTGGTTTCGCCCAAATCCCTTTCACTCCCAATTTCAAACCCTAAATCACCTGCTGCTCCCCCCTCCCAACCCCGCGACACCCAAGTCCACCGCTCCTCGTCGTCGTCGTCGTCGCCGCCGGTTCCCGTCGCCGCCGCTACTCCGCTGGTGACGCTGCTCAACCGCCTCTCTCTCTCTCTCCTCCTCCACACACTAAAAATCAAGGTTAGTAGACCATAGTTTTCAATTTATTTTAAATTTATAAACATTCCTTTCTTTTCTTTTTCTTAAGTTCTGAGGCCCAGTGATGATTTTTGCTTAGTTTTCAATCCGCTTGTTCCTTTGCATTTTCCTCTGATTTTTGTTTCAGGGAAAAAACAAGAGTGTTGGTGAGCTTCATCTAATTACTTATTTTCAAAAACACCAATTAATTAACTTATGGACAGTTACATATACTATTATTTAGGTAACTTGATGTACAATTTTTTTCTTACACTGTTAGTGTAGTAGAAGTTAAACGCCAGAAACACACAATAGAGTCTATTCTGTTTTTCTTTTAGTTGACTTACCACTACAGGAATGAAAGGAAGCCAGTAAGTGCTGTGAAACACTGCAAATTAAATAAACAAAAAATTAAATAAATGTTGCTGACAATTTCGTCATAGTTAATAGATGTTTGTTATGCAAGTAAAAATAATGTACTGACTTTCTTAGGATTAATTGTAGATACAATAGGTGATATAAAAGGGAAGGGCTAACTTTATAAGTTGGGAGATACAACACAACCCCCAGGTGTATTACTCTGTACCAGGTTCAGAATTAACATAATTAAGAATGTTCAAGCATTTAATACAAGACCAAGTACAGAGATACTAGAATCTATATATTTGATAAGCTGGGATAGGATTAAAAATAGTTAATTTTACATTAATGGTTACAATAGCATGGGAAAGAAGATTAATTAACATCTTTAACAACTTTACTCATTCGGTCATTGTTGTATCATAGGATAATTGACAAAATAAAAATATTTTTATACATATGTTAATAGATCTGATACCATATAGAGTAGCTTAAGAACTGTTACCATATGCATTGAGGAACATGAAGAGCACAGAGAACGTCCAAATCCACGGGATGCATCAACAAAGAAAAGCAAAAACATGATTAATGTCCAGAAGTTCATCTCCTTGAGTTTAAATCCGATAATATGAAAGGAAAAAAAGGCATTCTTCCAAGTAATGCAGTTACCTAATTCCCGCCACCACTTTAAAATCTTTATCTGAAGCTCTTATTATATACTTCTGGAAATCAAAGTTTGTTCCCTCTGCAAAATGGGCCTAATAAAGAGGCGTAAAAACAAACCCTGATCAAGAATTAATCTTAACGAATTTGCTATATGATTGAATTTTTTTTTCTCTTCATAAAATGACTTCTTTTTTGGGATTTTTTTGAAAAATAGTCTTCCATATTTAGTTGGAGAGAGAAAAGTTTAAGTACTTTTTGAGAAAAAACGTTTACTCCTATTAACGATTGATAATAATGTTAGCAAATTGGATGGTCAGAAGATTAATACTAGTATGTTTAAGTGTTGGCTGAAGTAGTAATACAAAGTTACGAATTGAGATAGTTGCGATAACCTAAAAGTGGACAAGTTATTTTCACCCATTTGATGGAAAATATTTTTCTTGAATAAATATTTTCTGACTATTAAATACAAGAGAATAACTAGCCCTTGATATGGGAAAAAATCTATTAGGGAACACGTTGGAGCCCCAATGACGCCGAGTAAAAAACCAAAAAAAAAAAAAAAATTCGCCGACAAATATTTTTTGTGACACCCTAAACGGAAAAAAGTGTTTACCGAGGTTTTAAGACGCGTACCGTTACGAATTTATGGCTGAGAGTAAAATAGTTTACTTTGTAAAGAGATTCATAAAATTGCCTTAAGAAACAAACCTAGCCATCACGAAAGGTTATACTATATATTATAATCAATTTTAGTAATTGGTCCGAGAATTTAAATATATATATATATATATATATATATATATTATATATAAATATTTTATTATTTGTTTCATTATTTTTTGGGTCTAATCAAGTAATTAAAGAAACATGATTTAATCATGAAAATTAAACAGCTTCCTGGCAAACGCAGAAAACGGTGTTCACTCCAAAACTTGAGATGCCGCTGGCCGAATAATGTTTGACGAATTAGTTGAAACCTTCTTCGATCTAAAATATTTAGCAGACGAACAAAATGTCAAATATTAACCCTCACCGTTATTGAAGTATTGTAAGTAAACTATACATTATGAGGATTGAGGAATAGCTTGACTCAAATGAAAGATATTTTTAATAGAAACTTGTGACGTTGTTTGTAGGTGATTTTATCGGTGTTTTGGAAATTTCTAAAATACCAGATCAAGCAGATGGTACATGTTTGATTTTTTTTTTTTTTTTTTTTTGGTTTTATTTTTGGGTTAAGGGAAAGAAAAAAGGAAAGAGCACGACTTGAACCCACACATCTAGTTTGAAATACGTCTACTAATGTCATTAAGTCGAAAGTTTAGAGTTTCAAATTCTATGCGCTAAGAACGTAGTAAAAATATTAACAAAATCAGATCATTAAGATATAACTATAAATAACTCTATATAATAAGGCTACTAAAATAAAACAAATAATAGTTAGCATATTAAATTAACTTACCATGTGAAAATTGATACTCTAAGGTTCTTGTTTCTGCCTCCCAAATTTTCCATCTCCTCATCTGACCATTTACCAAAACAGTAGTAAGGAATAACATGATCAAGCATATTTCCAATTCTAGCCACCAATTTACTTAAGAAATTTTCTAGAAGACTAACAAATATCATACTCCCTCCGATTCTACAATGACCTGACCGGTCGTTTTGAGTTCTAGCGCATCGTTCGGCGGTTTGAGGCCTTGAGTAACTTCATCTCAGATATTATGATTTGTACGTGTGGTCGGAATTGAATTTCGAAAAGTTCGAAGTTGATTTGGAAAAAACATTCTAATTTCGGAAGCTTTAAGTCGGAGGAATTGACTAAGGTTTGACTTTTAAGTAGACGACCTCGGAATCATGATTTAAAGGTTCCAATAGATTTGTATGATGATTTCGGACTTGGGCGTATGTTCGAGTTGAGCATCGGGTGACCCGGGAGCATTTCAACGCTTATTGTGGAAGTTGGCATTTTGAAGGTTTTAAGAATTTCTTAAGTTTGAATTGAAGTGGACTTTGGTGTTATCAAAATCCGTTAGGGATTTCGAGCCTTGGAATAGGTTGGTATTGTGATTTATGACTTGTGCGCAAAGTTTGGCATCATTCCGGAATGTTTTGATATGATTCGGACGCATTCGTCGAAGTTTAAAAGTTTGAAAGTTTAAAGAAAGGGTTTGATCGTCGATTCGTAATTTAGATGTTGTTTGGTGTGATTTGAAATCCCGAGTAGGTTCGTGTTATGTTTTGGGACTGACTGGTACATTTGGATAGGGTCCCGGGGGCCTCGAGTTTGAAACGGATTGAAACTTGAAATTTAGGACATGTTGGTTTTGGCCAAGTTCTGGTGCAACTCCACCTGCGAAAATTTGGGCGCACATGCGGAGCCGCTAAAGCGGCAAGGAAGCGCAGGAGCACAACAGGAGCTGAGAGCAGAGGATCACAGGTGCCGATTTTGGGCGCGCAGATGTGCATCCGCAGAAGCGGGGAAGGCACCGCGGATGTGAAAGCTGGTATTTGCTACTGGACCGCAGGTGCGGTCGTGTGCCGCAGATGCGCGCTCGCAAGAGCGGTCAGTGCTCCACAGAAGCATGACTGCAGGAGCGGATTTTGTCCGCAGAAGCGAATTTGCCTGGACGTAGAGGAAACCGCACCTACGATGGATTTGTCCACAGGTGCGACAGTTTGGCCGCAGGTGCGAAGGTCGCTGGGTAGTGGGGTGTTGTTAAATCCGAGACTTAGCCTGTTTCCCTAACAAATTCATTTGGTTGTGTGATTTT
The DNA here is from genome assembly GCA_002018475.1 of Nicotiana obtusifolia. Taxonomy (NCBI): domain Eukaryota; kingdom Viridiplantae; phylum Streptophyta; class Magnoliopsida; order Solanales; family Solanaceae; genus Nicotiana; species Nicotiana obtusifolia. The sequence continues at coordinate 76,295 of MCJB01030374.1, forward strand.
TGGAGCTCTTGGAGGGAAAATATACATCATCTATGAGGTAAGTAATTCCCACATATTGTGAGTTAAATATATGGTTTATATGTGGATTTGAACATGGAAATTTGTTGAAATTTGGGATTTTGATAGAAAATCTATAAATTAGTATATTTGGATTTTGACCACGAAATTGGATATGGAATTTGAAATAAATTATATATTTGAGTTCGTGGTGTTATGGGTAAGTTTATCTTCGAAATTTTTTGAAATTCGAGCATGTGGTCCCGAGGGTTTGCTTTATTGACTTTTAGAGCGGAGTTGGGGATTGTTATGAATTATTAAATTGTAAGCATTGGAGTATATTTTGATTGATTTACACGTTGTTTGGCTAGTTTCGGGACATTTGACTTTGAGTTGAGGTGTTAAAGAGGCGTTGGAGCCGGTTATAGAACTTCGGAGCGAGGTAAGTCTCTTGTCTAACTTTGTGAGAGGGAAACTACCCACCAGGTGATATAATTGTTGTGTGATACTAGTTGTGGGTGCTACGTACGCACCAGGTGAAGTCCGTACATAGCTAAAGCATGTTTATGTCCGGGTAGGCTTAGGAACTTATTATGTAATAATTGAATTATTTGAACTCATCCTGCTTGTTTAATTATTTGAACTTATAATTGAAGTTGATTTAGAAATAAATACATGTATACTAGGCGGAGCCTTATCACCTTGAGTTATTGGCTAGTTATTTGAGAAACGGTAAAGATTATATTCACTTTGTGCTCGTGTATTGTATTGTAAGTACGTGTCTCGTAATTTGATAACTTCCATCCTTTCTTGTGGAGCGGGCCGAACGCCTCAGCAGTATAATAGATACATCTATGGTTCGTACCGCTTGACTCACGGCAGTATACATATTATTCTGGATCGGGCCGAACGACCTCGGCATAATCGTGCGCTATATCGCCGGTAATCCGAACATTCACGAGATTATCTTTCTACTGATGCCCGGCATTTTACATGGTACTTCTTATCCATTTGTTACTGGTATTTGATACATCTGAGCTAATGAGGTAGAATACAAGACCGAAAAATTCATACTTTAAAAGAAATATTTGAAAGATTAGATAACTCACATATTTACTCCATTATGGTTGTGTGCTCCGCATCTGCTTATTTTTTTATTATATTGCTTTGTTGGACCTCTAGTAAGTGTCGATGTCGACCCCTCATTATTACTTCTCCGGGGTTAGGCTAGATACTTACTGGGTACGCGTTGATTTACGTAGTCATGCTGCACTTCTGCACTAGATGTACAGGATGTGACTGGTTCATTTGGTGATCGTCTTGGCGCGTAGGCACAGTTGTTGAAGAGACTTTTCGTGAGCTGCATTCTAGACTACACATCGCAGTCCAGAGAGTCTTCATCGTACTATTTATTTCATCCTGTCTCATTTACATTCTATACAGATATTGTATTATTATTGTACTCCTTAGTAAATGCTCATGCACTTATGACATCGGGTTTTGAGATATACTAGTTGATACTTACGGTTCTGTATATTATCATCGCTCTTCATTTTTCTTATAAACTATAAATTTTGTACGTTCCCGTGGATTTAAAAGTGTAAATTCCCTTCCTTATTAAAATTTATGATTTCAAAAGTAATTAAATGAGTAATTAAATTGATCAAATGTTGTTGGCTTGCATGACGGTGGCGTTAGGCGCCATCACCACCTATAGTGGATTTTGGGTCTTGGTAGTTTCAGTTTAGATGACATACTTTTCTTATTAGTTCGTTCCAAAATGAATGACATATTTTTATATTTGGAAATAATTTAACTATAATTTTTTTTATTTTACCCTTTTTACCCATAATGAGAAGCTTTTATAGCCACACAAATGCATGACTCCACAAAACTTTTACCTCTTAAACTTTTATGACCACATATTTCAAAAGTTTTTTTTCCTTAAATTTTTTGTCAAATCAAACTATATCATCTAAATTGAAACGGAGAAAACAGTAAAAAGTGCCAGAAATATGTTCAAAGAAGAATTCCTTTTCAACTTCGCTACTTCTCTATTTTGTTTGAATAATATTTACTAGTGACAACTCGTAAAACGAGCAATCATGTAATGAAATAAGTAAAAAACTTCTCATTATATAGTGATGTTTTATACTTCAATGCCACACAAGAGGGGATGATTTGTGTGATGTTCAATTTTCACGTGCATTGATTATAGAAGGACCTGGTTCTTCTATGCGTTCCTTATACTACTGTTGCAGAAATAGTAAATACGGAAAGTAAAAAACACAAGTATTTTATGTGGAAAACATCTAGCTCAAAAGGTGAAAAAATCACGAAACTGGTTGTGGCAACCAGCCTCTAACTGTTGCGACAACTTCAAGTTAACTCTAACTTGAATACTTAGAGTACCTAATACAATTGCCTCTAGATAAAGCTGAAAGGTACAATTTGAAAAGCCCTACTACAATTGAACTAGAATAAAAGACAGACACTGGGAACTGGTTCTTCTATCTGGTTCATGTAGCTTCAGGTTCGCACACTTGAATCACATAAGAATTGTTTGCAAAATGCCTTGCTATTTTGCTCTCAACTCACGTTTAACTTCATCGTTTGTGCGTACTTGTAAAATAAGAACATCCTGCAATTTATAGAGTTAGTAGGAAATAACTAGAGTTCTAATGTTATACTCTTCCATGGTGGAAGAGTTCTAGTTATCTTCAACTTCTCCTCCCTTATCTAGGATAGAGTTCTCTCGCGTAAGGAGTCCTTCTCATTATCACTTATGCAACCTTTTCGTTCAGGAGATATCAGATATAACCACTTAAGCTTATCTTCTTCACATGCATGCCTTGTGCTTGAATCTGCCCATGTCTGTGTACACTGTGTATGAACCTGGTTCATGCTTGAGTTCCTTTGTCAATCATTAAAACAAACTTCACTTGGGCCAACAAATTCTCCCTTTTTGATGATGACAAACTCTGTGCTTTTCATAAGCATAGCCCTGTGTCAACTCAACTCAACACCAACACAATGTTAAAACACTTTTCATTTTAGAGTTACAAATCATCAAGGAGCAGGTTCATTAGGTTATAAACATCATAGTCCACAGTAAAAAATCACAACATATCTTCTCCCTTTTGGCATCATCGAAAGCTGCATAATTATGTTAGATAACCAGATTTTAATAGAAATTACTCATGGCTATTGAGGCTACTGCAAATGCAATCATGGAGTCAGGCATCATTTATCAATCTAATGATATTAGCCATATAAGAAGCATCAGCAAATAGTTAGAGCACAAAAACATTTGATTATCATTGATACTAGTCATCCACAAAGCATAAAGAGAAATAAAAATATTGGATCATGAGCAAAAAGATCAAAAAGAAATCTCATCCGAGTCACTGGTTTGTCTAACTTGGCTAGGAAGGTTTTAAGGCTGGGAAAGACCAGGTTCTTGGTTCTTGGCTTGAAGCAGTTTCATCATATCATGAAGGATGCTACCATTCTTCTCCTTCTCCTTTGCAAGCTCAGCTCTGAGAGCATCTCTCAGTTTCTACTTCTGCCAACCTCTTTTTCAGCCTTTCAGTTTCAGCATCCTTAGCCCCACTTTCTTGCACCAAAGCTCGCACTTTGCTGTTCACAGGTACCTTCTTGGATGAACCAAGTTCTTTAGGAGTGGTGTGGACTTCATAGTCACAAGCAGTCAAAGTGTTTGCCCCAAAGTGATTCTTGCTTGTACCAACTTCCTATTTCTTGATGGGTACCTTGAAGTGTGCGAGTACAGCCGTGAAAATGAAGCCATAGGGTATGGCATGAGTTTTGGTTCCAGTATGAACCCTATAGAGAAGTTGGATGATAAATCAAGGCCAATTGATTTGCCTTCCATTATCCAGACATTCCATAAGGACCAGATCCATGAATATGGCAATGTGCCTCCTTTCCTGCCTAGGCAGCACAATTTTGTTAACAAATTTGAACAGCACTTTGTGGGGTGGCTTCATCTCACTTTTGTATATAGCCTTAGGCTCAAGCTCTTCTTCATTGTCTCCAAACTTCCCTGTAATGGCAAGGGCAGTAGGGAGATTCTCTAGACTTGGCCATTTGAGTTTCTTGTAATCATTGTACCCTGCAGTACACCTAAGGTCTCTCCTAATTCCTTGTCATAAAAACTCATTTTTACCCCCTTTACAACACTGATAACTCTGCCATGTTTGATCTTACCGTTTGCTATGAACTTCACAATCTCAGTTCTGGCAAGCTTTCCATCTATCTGAAGGACCATGTCCTTCCAACCCTGCAGTTGTAACTTTTCCAAGCATCACCATGCCTTCCTCCTCCAAGTTCCTGAGGAGTTTACCTTTCAAGTTGGTTATTTTTCCAAACTTAACCATCTTCTCCTTCTCTGCTTCAGATTCTTCTTCTTCTTCTTCACTCCCTTCTTCTTCCACTACTTTCACTTTTCTGGACTTCAAGGTAGACATGGTTCTTTTAGCCAAGGTAGAGGGGCCTACAGACTTCGTCTTTGAAACAGACTTCTTTGTGGAAGTCTTGATCTTCTTTTCCTTTGGAGTCATAACCTCCATTTCTTCTGCCCACTCTTCATCACGAAGAACCAGGTCCATCTCCTCAATTTGCCTCAACAGGCTCAACCACCTTATTTTTTCCCTTTGCAGTAGTTTTTCTCTTGTTCTCTTCTAGGGGCTTTTCCAGTTCATCCTTACTCTGCTTCTTCTGACTCTTCGTAGCTCTTCCTCTTGGAGGGGAAGTCATTACAGGGATAGAAGAGGCAGCCTTTCTTTTCTTGTTTGCCCTCGCAGTGCCAGGAATTTTAACTGCTGAACTCCTTTTCTTTTTAGGATTGTAGCTGTCAGACACTCTTCTCAATAGGTCTTTGAGGGGCTCCTGCACAGATGGAACAGGTTCTTGGAATCTCTTCCTCAACCTAACCAACCCCTTAACAGCTTCGCCAGACCCACTTCCCTCTTTTTTTCTCACACTTTCTTCTTCTCCAGCAGATTTCTCACTCCATACTACCATAGCTCCAGTTTCTTCAGTCAAACTAACAGGAGTGTGTGAAGATTCAGCCATTCCTTTTCCTATTCCCCTCACATCGCCTTGAGCACCCTCAATCTCCTTTTCTTTTCTCCTTTTATTTTTACCACAAATTTTCCCAAACTCAATGGTCTCTACCCCAGCCACAGTTTCTACCAAAATAAATCTATTTTCTAAATTTATAGCAACCTCAAAGATTACTTCAGATGTAATTTTAGGGCCAGATGTTACCTGCTCTGTTTTAGAAGAAACAGTTTCTTCCCCCTCAGTTGCAGACTTGAAAGAATCTTTAGATTATTGGGGTTCATCTGTATGACTTGCCTTCAGTTGCTCATTGATTTTCTTGATTTGTTCTCCTCCAGCGACTACTTTGCGAGCAAGCATCTTGAATCTTCTTTTCTTGGAGATAGATGTGGTTGAGGGTGTGGTTGATGGAGTGGGTATGGATTCTTTGGGTGGTGATGAGGGATTTGCAAAAGTGTTAGCCATTGATGGTTAGAGGATGAAAGAACATGACAATGTGTTTTTGGAGGATGAGAGAATATTAGTGAGAATTGTTGTTGTGAAAATATAAATGAAGAAATGAATTAGGACAAATCAATTTAAAATGAAATGCTTTGATTGGGTAACGACAGCTTTTGCAGAAGTTCAGGAGTCTAATCAAATTGGGAGTCAGTTTGAAGAGACGTTTATGACTCTCCCTAGAATCTAGGCACTTATTGCATTTTTGGGACTCTTTTTGGATGAAAATGGTTCATTTCGTAACGGATAAGCTCAAGGATGTTAGGATTAAATGAGACTCTCATTTTGATCATAATCCAAATATAATTATTTCACAATATGCAGAGTGGAGAGTATGTACCATATAATCTAGATGAACCAGGTTCTTCACTAAGAAATCTCTTGTATAAGTCTGAATTTTCGAAGAAAATAAAGATAATATCATTAGAGATTAACGAGATATTTTAGCACATGGTACAAGAGTATATTGATGAAAGTATGAGACTGAGCAAAATCTAATCTAATTATGTACAAAAATTCACATATTTTCTAACCAATTTTTGAGTTAGAACTAGTTCCTTTTAGGTGATCTTAATCATCCCTAATTCTAACCTGTTCCTTTCAAAATGATCTCTACTTAGAGCTTTTGTGAAGATGTCAGCTATTTGCTTGTTAGTAGCACAAAATTCTACGGTGATCAAACCCTTTTCATAGTTGTCCCTAAAAAAGTGATGCCTGACATCTATGTGTTTAGTTCTTTTATGATGAATCGGGTTCTTGGTCATACTAATTGCACTGGTATTATCACAAAAAATGGGGATACAACCTACATCAATTCCAAAGTCCATCAATTTTTGTTTGATCCATAACAATTGAGCACAACATGAGGCAGCAGCAACATACTCAGCTTCAGCAGTAGATAAGGAAATAGAATTTTGCTTTTTGGTGGCCCAAGAAACAAGACATGAGCCAAGAAAGTGTGCCATCCCTGAGGTGCTCTTTCTATCCACAAGAAAACCTGCATAATCAGCATCTGCATATCCCACTAAGTTGAAATTTCGACCTTTTGGATACCATAGACAAAGGTCAGTGGTGCCTTTTAGGTATCTCAAGATTCTCTTGACAGCAGTCAAGTGAGACTCCTTTGGATTTGCCTGAAATCTAGCAAAAAGGCCTACACTGAAAATAATATCAGGTCTGCTAGCAGTGAGATATAACAAAGAGCCAATTATTCCCCTATACAACTTCTGATCAACAGATGAACCAGGTTCATCTACATCTAATTTTGTGGCTGTTGCTATAGGAGTGTCAATTTATTTGGAATCTTCCATTTTAAACCTTTTAAGCAACAACTCTTTCACATATTTCTGCTGATGGATCATAGTTCCATTTGAATTTTGTTTAATTTGTAAGCCTAAAAAGAAATTAAGCTCACTCATCATACTCATTTCAAATTCACTCCCCATTAGTTTAGCAAATTCTATATTTAACTTATCAGTAGTTGCTCCAAAAATTATATCATCGACATATATCTGAACTACCAAGAGATGTTTATCTTTTTCTTTCAAGAATAAAGTATTGTCAATTTTACCTCTCTTGTAGCCATGCTCAAGCAAAAATTTTGATAATCTTTCATACCATGCTCTTAGAGCTTGCTTGAGCCCATAAAGTGCCTTGTCAAGCTTGTACACATGATCAGGACATTCCTTGTTTTCAAAGCTCTGAGGTTACTTGACAAACACTTCTTCCTTTAGATAGCCATTGCGGAAGGCACTCTTGACATCCATCTGATGGAGAGTGAATTCGTTAGAAGCAGCAAAGGCTATAAGGAGTTTAATTGCCTTCAATCTTACAACTAGAGCAAAAGTCTCATCATAGTATATGCCCTCCTCTTGACTATATCCTTGAACCACCAATCTTGCCTTGTACCTTGTAACTGTTCCATCTTCATCAAGTTTATTTCTGAAGACCCATTTGTGCCAATTACAGATCTGTCCTTGGGCCTTGGTACCAGATACCAAACTTAACTTCTCTCAAATTGGTTGAGTTCATCTTGCATTGCATTCACCCAGTCTGCATCCTGCAAAGCCTCAGCAACATTTTTAGCTTCAATAAGAGATAAAAGAGCATCAAAAGCACAAAGATTCTTCAAAGAAGATCTGGTTTTGATTCCAGAGGTTGGATCAGTAATTATGTTCTCAATGGGATGAGAATTTTGATACTTGTAAGGTTTCACAACCAACTGATTTCCCCTAGATGTTCCTTCAATGTTTTGTTGCTGAGGAACAGGTTCATAGACAGGTTCCCTCGAGGTTTGAGGATCAATTCCTCCTTGTTCAGTTCCCCCTATCAAGTTGCCCTGGGTGAAAGGACCGGTTCCACCCCCTGTTCCTTCCTCTAGTACAGCTTCAGTCTGGGTTGTGGTTTCATTTGAGCTTCTTACCAGCCCAATTGCTTCATCATCATGTTCTTATCTCTCAGAAAGAATGTTAGTTTCATCAAAAATCATATGTACACTTTCTACTACACACATAGTTCTTTTGTTATAAATTCTATAAGCTTTACTATGTGAAGAATATCCTAAGAATACTCCAGCATTACTTCTGGGATCAAACTTACCTAGGGAGTCTTTACTATTATTGTGCACAAAGCACTTGCATCCAAATGCCCTAAGATGGGATATGTTTGGCTTCCTCCCTTTAAGTGACTCATAGGGATTCTTCTCAACAAGAGGTCTAGTCATGCACCTATTTATGATGTAGCATTCAGTATTCACAGCTTCTGCCCAGAAACTATGGGGCAGTTTACTTGAAAGAAGCATAGTCCTAGCCATTTCTTCCAATATCCTATTCTTTCTTTCAACTACTCCATTTTGTTGTGGAGTCCTAAGAGCAGAAAAATTATGATTTATTCCATGCTCATCACAAAATTCAGCAACTTTAGCATTCTAAAATTCAGTACCATGATCAGACCTAATTGATACAAGTTGATTACCTAGTTGTTTCTGAGTTTTTCTAACAAAAGAAGGGAACATATCAAATGCTTCATATTTAGATTTCAAAAACAATGTCCAAGTAAACCTAGAGTAACCATCAACAAGCATCATCACATATTTCTTACCACCTCTGCTCAATGTTCTCGTTAGTCCACAAAGATCCATATGGACCAGTTCCATTGTCCTCGTGATGCTTACCTCTTTCTTGCTTTTGAAAGAGGATCTTACCTGCTTCCCCCTTGCACAAGCCTCACAAACTTTATCTTCTTTGAACGTAATGTTAGACAGCTCTATCACTAAGTCCTTGAGACTAGTTTGTTGAGTTGACTTTGACTGGCATGTCCAAGTCTCTTGTGCCAAAGGAGAGGATCATTATCCAACACACTTAAGAAAGTGAGTTCATTAGCTGAAAGTATGGACAGATCTACAACATATATGTTGTTCACTCTTTTTCCCTGCAAAACTATCTTGTCAGTGGTAAGATTTATCATAAAGCATTTTGTAGAGGTGAATGCTACCATTTTACCTCTATCACACAATTTTGACACACTTATTAGACTGTACTTCAGTCCATCTATCAAGTAAAACATTCTCAATAGAGTGAGAATCAGTCTTACCTACCTTTCCAACCTCAATGATCTCACCTTTCTTCCCATTTCCAAAGGAGACATTACCTCCTTTAAGGTCCTCAAGTGAAAGGAACTAGTTCTTATTTCCTGTCATGTGCTTTGAGAAGCCACTATCCATGTACCATATCTGGCTGTCCCCCTCACTTGGACCTGCAAAAGAAAATCAGGGGTTAGTCTTAGGAACCCAAACTAACTTGGGTCCCTTTCTATAGGCAAAAGTATGAATCAAATTCTTTTTAGCCCAACTCGGCAGTCTATTCTTCCCTTGAATAATTTTTTGTTCTTTTGACTTGCCTTTCCTTTTGCAATGTATTCACTTTTATAATGACCTGTTTTACCATAGTGTGTGCAAATCTTGTTCTCAGGAACTGTGAGGTACTTGCTTTTGGGATCCCATTTAGGTGCCAGGTTCCCAAAGCCAAGTCCTCTTCTGTTGCTACTATGGTGTTTGTGTAGCCATGAAAGTGCATCGGAGGACCTGTTCCATTTACAAATTTCGTCTAGCTCATGCTTGGCCTTGCTTAGATCCTCCTTTAGGATTCTTACCTGCTCATCCCTTTTATACAACTCATCTTTTATTTTTCCTACATTTTCTTCTAGAGTAAGTTGTGTGTGATCAGCTGTCTTTTTACCTGTTCCTTATTTCAGTTTTAGATTTTTAGATCTAAGCTCTAGCACAATTGAGTCAAGTGCATGAACCTGGTTCTTCAACACAATATTTTCACTTACAGTTTCACTAACCCTAAGTTCCAGGTTTTGCACTTAGCCTTCAAAATCACACATTCGTTAGACAACTATTCCTTTCATTGTTTACATCCTCAGATTCATCAATTAGTTCTAGAAGTAACTCAGATAACCTTTCTTTAGACAACAATTTAATGTTGTCTTTGAGATGAATTACACTTACCTTAGTTTCTTCATCAGATTCTCCAACGGCCATAAGTGCTTGTTCATCCTCATCATCATTATCTGAGCTTTCATTTGAGCGTTCTCCCCAAGCAACGACCATAGCCTTGGTTGATGCTTTGTTGTTGCTTTTCTTGGGTTGAATTTATTCCTTCGCTCAGCTCTTTTCTTCTTCAATTCAATTTCCCATAGAGGACAGTTCTTGATGTGGTGATCAGTCGTTTCACACTTGTAGCAGCCATCATTGGTTTGCTTCTCAAGAGCTTTTGAATTGCTATAGTTTCCACTTCTTGAAGAGCTTTTTCCTCTCCTCGGGTACTTCTTGAAGTCCTCGGTGATTATAGCCATTTTATCATCTTATAGATTAGAACCTTCAGTGATTCTGAGTGCCAAGCTCCTTTCCTACTTAGGTACATCCATTTTCATGGTTTGTCTCCTAAGTTCATAGGCAGTTAGACTTTCAATTAATTCATCTAGTGGGAGAGCGGCAATATTCTTTGATTCCTGAATGGCAGTGATTTTGCTCTCCCAAGTGATAGGCAAAACCCTAGTCAGTATCTTCTCGACTCTATCTTCTTCAGGAATAATCCTTCCAAGAAACTTTAGTTCCTTTGTCAGTGTAGTGAACCTTGTGTACATCTCTTGAATGGTTTCTCCTTCCTTCATAGAAAAGTTCTCACATTGAGAATACAGTAGTGTTCCTCTGGATCTCTTCACCTGAGGTGTTCCTTCATGAGCCACGTGCAATGTGTCCCAAATTTGCTTAGCAGTGCTACAGCTTTGGATTCTGCTGTACTCAGCTGGACCAAGTCCACAAACAAGTCATTTTTTGGCTTTAGCATTCTTCTCCCACTTCTTCAAGTCCTCGGCAGTGCAATCCGCTCTTGTCTTTGGCACCTCTACTCCTTCAGCATTTATCTTCAAGGTAGACAGTGGACCATCGGTGACAATGTCCCATAGCTCATAGTCCTCTCCTATAATGTGATCTCTCATCCTGTTTTTCCACCGAGAGTAGTATTGGCCATTAAAGAGTGGTAGTCTAGCAGTGAATTGCCCTTCCCAGTTTTCAGGTGGTGTACTCATGTTGATCTTCTCCTAAGGTGTAAGCCTCTTCAAAGAGAACCCGCTCTGATACCAAGTGATGTTTTATACTTCAACGGCACACAAGAGGGGAGTGATTTGTGTGGTGTCCAATTTTCGCGTGCACTGATTATAGAAAGACCTGGTTCTTCTATATGTTTCTTATACTACTGTTGCGAAAACTATAAATGCAAAAAGTAAAGAACACAAGTATTTTTACATGAAAATTCCCTGCTCAAAAGGTGAAAAACCACGACCTACTAATAGTAGAATTTTTTCCAACACTTCACTAAATCACTGAGCCAAAATAGCATTTACAAAACTCTTTGTAAACCTAAGGATTACCTCTAATCCCGTTGTGGCGACCAGCCTCTAACTGTTGCGACAACTATAACTCTAACTTGAATACTCAGAGTACCTAATACAATTACCTCTAGATAAAGCTGAAAGGTACAATTTGAAAAGCCCTACTACAATTGAACTAGAATAAAAGACAGACACTTGGAACTGGTTCTTCTATCTGGTTCATGTAGCTTCAGGTTCGCACACTTGAATCACACAAGAATTGCTCGCAAAATGCATTGCTATTTTGCTCTCAACTCACGTTTAACTTCAGCGTTTGTGCGTACCTGTGAAATGAGAATATCCTGCAATTTATAGAGTTAGTAAAATAGGAAAAAACTAGAGTTCTAATGCTATACTCTTCCATGGTGGAAGAGTTCTAGTTATCTTCAACTTCTAACTTCTTCCTTATCTAGGATAGAGTTTTCTCGAGTAAAGAGTCCTTCTCCTTATCACTTATGCAACATTTTCGTTCAAGAGAAATCAGGTATAACCACTTAAGCTTATCTCCTTCACGTGCATACCTTGTGCTTGAATCTGCCCCTGTCTGCGTACACTGTGTATGGACCTGGTCCATGCTTGAGTTCATTTGTCAATCATCTTCACTTGGGCCAACATAGAAATGGAAATCAATACTATTTTTAGAAAAACCAAAGCTGATTCAAGAACTTAATTAATTACCTTAAGCGTTCCAAGACTGAACGTGAGGAAGCAAGAAAGAATATGGAAGAAAGCCAGAGCAAATATTAACAGCTGGAGCTGCTCGACTCCTTCCCTAGAGATTTCTTCCCCAGAAAATAAAAAATTTGACACGTAAAATTCACTTGCAACTAAATCTATGTCTCTTTACATTGAACCATCTTGCAGTTTCTTTATGATTTACTAATGCTTGTTGTTCACATTTGGTTCTTCCTCTTCATCATCTCTTGTCAAGCTTTGACGTGGAAGAAAAGTTTCAGCAGCAGCCTTAGGAATACAGATTTTGGCAATAGGCTTTTGGAGAACAGTCAGCAACAAGGAGAGCAATCCCAAAAGCATCAACTCTTCAAACACCAATATAGATTACACGCATATATATATAAAAGTCAAGCAATCATTCTAAAACAAATTAATAATGACAATTAGCTGTTATTCAGATTTTCTTATGTACCTGATATGATATTGTCGAGAGCTTCTTGTTGAAGTACTACAGCAATTAATGCAAAACCCAAATAAATCAAACATAGAAGCAAGACTATATCTAGTACTATGGAGGGTTTAATTTAGTAACAAAAACGGCTGCAAAACTACTGCATGACGAAAGTAAGTAATAGTAACATCATGTTTCAAATGATGTTAATAGTAAGCTTCACCTATAGTGAGTCTTTAAGCTTAAAAGGGCATCAAATAGATCTTGAGTTTTCTCGAACAACTTGTTCTTAGACAAATAATGATCTTATTGCTACTTTTTCTATCAAATTAACTTGTTCATAGATAATAAATCGTAAAAGTTGTTGTCATGTGACTAGCTAGGAGATCACGACAAATTCAAGATCACCTATATTCCCGCCCTTCCTCGACCTGCACTGAGCTGCCCTATTTATTGCTTCCTAAGTACGGTTAATCATATTTACAATGGCATATCCAGTAAGACATACCTTAGCTAAGAGATGAAGGGCATGTTCAATAAGAATGGAAATAGTAATCAAAATGAAACACACAGCAGCAATAGCCCATGTTGGGGTTGTCTCGTTATGGCGGGGCTGCTTGAACCTGCCATATATATATTGACTGATAATCTTCCCAGAGTAAATCACTTGTCTAGGAATTAAAGAGAGAAGGACAGAAAGAATGAAACAAGTTTGACGTACTAGTCTTGAAGAAGTGAAATGCAAACACATATATTAAATAAAATATGTGGAGAGCAGAGTACTCATGGAGGGTCATAGCCATTGAATTGAAAAAAGGTTAGGTTGCACGAAGGCCATGACGTAGTACTAAAGTTTTCTTTTTCTCGTTATCTATAACATGGACATGGACATGGACATCACGAGGTTAAATGAGTATCAGGTCGTCAACTTTTAAGGAAGAAACCTCGCTTTATGCTCAAACAGACACGACAATATTAACGTGTTCTTAATATATTAGACAATTAATCATCTTGTGAATTGTGGACAAGTGATCCGATATATGACCAATTTGTTGGTTGTTTGTCTCTGGTTTTACGGAGATGTTAGCTTATAGAATCGAATAAAAGACAATATGTCCATATGCATATGGACGAATTTTTATATAGAAAAAATGTCATTAAAAGGGGCGCGATTTCATCAAAACAAAAATAGAAATAAGAAATCATAAAAAAACAAACTGATAATCTAGCTGTCACCATAATTCCATATCTCAATCATTGATCAGCCATGAAAGGAGTTGGATGAGAAGAGGTTGTCTGTGGTCAAACATTTTTGTGCCACGCAAATTTTGTGTAACAAAGCTCAAACGAATAGATGATGAAATAGGTTACGAAACCCCCGGCTCTATGTAACCATCATTCATAGCTACAAGGTCTGGAAAAAACGTGTGAGAATATCATTACGACTAGCAAGCAAGAAAGAGGATGCACAAACTACCATAATGGACATGTTGAAGAGCAGAGTTGAAACGATTAGAGAATTCCAGAAACTGAAATTGATCGAGTAGGTTATAGAACATTTACTCAACAAAATCTTAGTTAAAGCTTTTCTTAAACATAACAGGAATAATCTGCGATTATTTGTTCCCAAAAATAGATACAGCAAAGAGGTAATCCAAAGCTAATAATAACGGAAATTCTGGAATACAAGATTATCAAATAACTAACAGGAAACCATATTCAGCCTGTTAAATTACAGGACTATGCGCAATTCCTTAAAGATTACAGTGTGCTCTGAAACAAGAACTGCTACGACAAGCTTTCGTCTTTCATAGGAATGTGAGTTAGTTCGTAGCAAAGCTAAGTAGGTAAATTTATAAATAAAATTTATCTCAAACCAAAAAGATTTTATAAATCACTAGGTAATTTCAAGCATAGCACAATTATCGTACAGACATCATGATGAAGCAGCACACCTTCCGATTGTTACATCATAGTACATCAACATTACAGGAACATTTATGCAAATTCCTGCAAAGTGAGAGGACGTTAAGTCAACACAAAAAATTGAGACGCATGACCTAACAATCAGGTAAAAGAAGACAATCATACTACGTTATGAAAACCAAAATTAGGAACCAAAACCAAATGAGTGCTAAAGAGTGCTGGAAAAAAAACAAGGACACAGCTCTAGCACAAACCAAACTGGGTCATGGTACATTGCACCATGTTTTGAGAAAGTATCCTAACAGAATCTTATTAAGAAGATAGTTGATAATCCTGTGGAACTTCTCCTCGGGTAACCTTGATTATTCAATATTTGAATTTAGACCAGCAATGCATAGCTCCCACATTGGATTAAAGTTTATTCTTTATTGAAACTTTATCGAAATAATGCATGGTAACCTATGAGAGCAGAAAAGTAAAATTTGTAGTGCAGGCACTTACAAGCACATACTTCCCTCAACAATACTAATCTTCACTGTGTTCCTTGCAACAAAAACTCTCAATACTCATCTCTGGATAACCATTCTACTGGCAACTACATGCTTGCGTTCACTGGCAAAACTAACGAGCCAACTAAAATCTAAGAATCAATAATACTGCTCACACATCCTTCAGTTTACATATGCTCATGACGTCACAACAAATACTTCTTGCTACAGAGCAATATCAAGAAGCACATCTCTTGCGGCATAGAGGTCATTTACTTTACTAAAGTTTGTTCCCACAACATTAGTCATTAATGGTGGCCCTGGCTGCAACTTTACATCACTGGAAGGCAGAAATGTTGTTTCTAGACCATGTGAATATACAGCTTCAGCAGGATTCTCCGCTCTAGTTGCATTTATTTTACTCTCGGTCAAGGGGAACCCAAAGATCCTGCAACTGGTTTTACACATGGAAACTAAGTTTTGAGACGACTGAGTCCCAAGAGAAAGATATGACATTCCTGTTTGCTTTTGCTCCTTTAAGAAACTAAAAGAACTGATTCCTTGAGTGTCTCCCTTCCTACTGATGTCCTCAGCATGTGAGCCAGATGCGAGATGCCTACTACAGCTCTCAGACATATCCAAAGCCTGGGTAGCAGTCTCAAGCTTCCCATGTTTATGATTGAACATAGCCTGGAACTTTGATGCTGGAGACCTGGGATGCTGAAAGCTGAGCACAGAAGGTGGTGATGATGCGGGGACAAGAGTACTAGGATTGCAATGACTGCGATTACCCTGATTTGGAGCAGACCACCTGTTTACGTGGCTTGGAACCTGAATACCGACGATAATACCAGTTCTACTTTTTTCCTGCATTAGGCTACCAGCATGACCTCTCCCATAAGGAGAGGTTGAAAAAGTTTCTTGACCTTGCAAGACCTTATTGAATCGAGATGAATCACTAAAGCCAATGCTTTCAGGGGACTTGTCAGTGTCACCAAGCAGGGTTCTGATGCTGTTTCCCAATCTAGATGTCCCAGAACTAGGAAAACCAGGAAAGCATCTTATCCCCGCTGTACGAGGACTATGAGCATCAAAACCGCCATAAGGAGAATTAATCCCCAAAATTTCTTGACCTTGCAAGACCTTCTGGAACCTAGAAGATTCCCCAAAGTCTGATACTGCAATCCCATCTGTAAGACGTGAAGGTAAAGACTACTTACTACCGATGGAGAAGCATCATGGCACTAGATAAAAGCGGGAATGAGATGTGCGTGCGTGACTCCATATACATATATGTTGTGTTTGGACATGCGTGAGAGGGAGTGAGGGAGAGAA
>MCJB01030374.1:92884-135013 GCA_002018475.1 Nicotiana obtusifolia
GGGGGAGTGAGGGGGCGAAGGGAAACCTCTAGGAATTGGAAAATCGGCCTTTGTAATTGGAAAGCGCACCCTGGTCCTCTTGGCAGAAGGCATCACCAAGCTGTTGGATACAGGAGCCGAACCAGATGGCTCAATTTCCCACGGTGAAACCCTATTATGCCGAGAAACATCAAGATCATCCCACCTGACCTGAGATAGCCATTGTAACACATTTTGTCAGCAGCAAAACAATATTCCCAGGGACATGAGAAAGAGAACTGTGCACATGTCCACTAATTCAACAATTTGTTTGGTCAAAAACAGATGGAGGTATCATTAGCTAACTTAAGAAGGAAGAAGAAAGCTAGAACAGACACATTAGATTCCCAGGGGAGAAATATACACATATGAGGGACCTCCATAAATTGAAGACTGAACTTTCAAAAACTAAATTTAAGAAAAATATCATAAGTATATTTTCAATGTTGAGATACTCCAGTTCGAACTTCTATAGTTGTAATTATATTGCCAAAAAAATCGAGAAACTCTACAAACAGATTACATCTCGCGGTCTACTGTTTGCCCGAATATGTAATAATTTTTTTTGGTAGTCTTAATAAGGTTTCATGATTTATTCATAATCATTCCACCAAACACTTCAAGTGGTAAGGGAATTATTAAGTTGCAGAAATTGCTAACACTAGTGAATAATTTACTTACAAATTGCTAACTCTAGTCTCCAGACAATCACAACAAATTCTAGAGTTATAAAAATATCTTCCCCTTCATTTATTATATTCATTAATTTTGATAAATCTAAGTATTCATTGATCATATACCAAGATGGTGTCAACCATTCATTTAATCTTTAGGTATAAAGAGAAACATTACTGTGCTAACACAATATATGACTAGGATTAGCAATTCACATGCTGTTTACATACTTTTAACACGGCCGTGCTGTGTTATTAATGATGCAATCTCGATTCACCTCAAACTCACACACACACACAAAAAAAAAATAGAGTCAAACAGCAAAAAAAAACAAGATGAGCATGTCATCAAAGGAAAGAATGGACTGCACATGTTGCCTCTTGGGATATTATTGTTCCTATACAACTCAATGTTCCTGACCCAGGGAGCCTAGAATACAAAAATTTTCCTTACAAGGAACCACATATGCTGAATATTCTTGTTTCCATTTAAAGCTTTATAGATATGTGATTAAGCAGAAACATGTAACACATGCAAGGGTGCCTATTTAGTTAAAACCAAGGAACAGTGTGCAAAATGCAATATCGGCCTCCATCCCTAGGACCATTAAACCTGGGTGGGAAAAAGATTTCCTCCTATATTTTCGATTAATAAACCATATGTTAAGTGGAGTATATAGGTTAAGCTTTATGCCATCAGAACACAAGGAGTGCGGGACACGTAGCATACCAATAGGCACCTCCATTTAGAACCAGGCCAGCGAACTGGATCTACATCGCTGACTCCTACAACAAGTCCAGTGAACCTGATACATGCTCGTCAGATATTGAAATAATAAGTTTTCACAATGAAAGTGTAAACAACCTCCTTTTGATCCAAGTCAAAAGCGCAAAAAGAAGATTAAAAGTATAGACTAACCTTTGTTCAGCTGCATCTTCTGTTTCGACACGCATCTTAAATCTCATTCCAGCTGAAAAGGGATTTGCAAGAGTCTTTGAGAATTTGTGGTAAGGTAGAATGAAGCCTGATGTGCTAGCCCTGAAATATACAGATTCACAGGTACTAAGGAAAAATGGCAGAGACGGGCAAGTAGATTCTAGGATAGAAAATTAATATTTATGAAGAGTAAACCCATAGTCTACCGTGTTAGAAACATACTTTATTCCGAAATCTAAATAATTTACTATAATATGCGGAATGCTACATTGGCTTCATAGGACTTAAAACTAAGTTAATAACTAGCTTGATCTATTTTTATAAGTATAAACAGCTCAATCTTTAATGTTGTGTTAACAGAAATCTTTTGTACATTGGCCTGCTAAGCCACTGCTTTGCATTTTAGAGACACATTCCATTATTACCGAAGTTGTAAACGAGCAGAATCAAGTGCACTCAAACGGCAGTAGATGAGCTCCCACAGCCAAGACAGCACTTTCATCATATAAAAATATCATGTCCGTATTGTTACACTTTACTATTCCACTCAAATCATTTGTCTCCAGACGAAAACCTGGATTTGCATTGCTTACAAACTGCACTCTAGCTTACCAAATAAAGAAAATTTACATGGTATGCAAGAGAAAGTAAACGGAAGATAATGGAAAAAATTGCATTTGAAAATCAAGCTTTTAATTTTCAGTAAATACGTATACACAAGCAGCTGAAAGGAACAAGATATGAAGCCATCACATGCATACCTAAAATTAATAAAACTTCTGAAATAAGATAGTGTTGGAATAACATTGCTAGGATTTTCTTTCAGATATTGAATACCTCGGGTTATAACAGATGCTGAAGGCATTTGTGCTAGATATGGCATTAACCACATCTACAATACCATTGACATTCAACAGTTGGCTATAGGCAGCTAGATAATTTGAACACGTTTTAGCTTGGGCAGCTCGTCTCACTCCTAGCCTAAGTTCTCCATCAGCAGTCCTGCAAAAATGATGGGAACATGAGAAAAAAAACAACATGATGCAGAAATCCTTCCAGATTTAGCAGTTCGCACCTTAAGAAAAGCACAGCGTCACCAGAAACAAGCCTCTTCTTGTTTACAAACGCACTCCATCCTGTAGTGAGCAGATGCCTTCGTGGCTGACCTGCAATTTGAAGAAGTTCAATAAATCCACCCAGAGCATTTTGTCAATCAATAAGAATCCAAAGAATAGCAGTCTGTTGTACCGCGATAGATATGCCGAAATTTCCACTCGATACCATGTAGATCTTTGGCTACCAGCTCCTGTGAGGGCCTCTGTTGTCCGTAATCCTGTAGTAACAACAATGTGCTCATGTAAGTCAGATAAACTCACACAAATACATCTAAACACTCTGATCTACTGTTTACAAATGAAGTTAGTTTAAAGAAAGCTTTACCAATGGAGGAAAGCAATCTTCTGCAGCCCTGCGAGGGACAGAAAAACCGCCATGAGTGCTGGTATCCGAAGCAGTGAGAGTCTTGCAGAACATGTGTGGTGTTGTTGATTTTCCAGCACCTTCTATTTCTTCCTCTTCAGTATCTGCATCAATGTCACCATCCCTCCATTTCTGCACAATCTGCTAATGAAATGAAAACGCTACAATGAACTCGATGAAAAAAAAAATCAACAAAACTAGAGTTTCAGATTATTGTATTCATGTTTAATACTATCATATACGAGCATCTTCAATAAATCTTACTTTATGAAGAAGAACCCTACCTAACTCTGAAGAAGATTGCAATATCCAAGTTAATGATAGTATCAATTTCTGAAAAACCACATATTTACCACCTCATTCTCTTCTTTTTCTGGTTGAATAAAGCTCCAATTTCGGCTATCAAACAACAATGCTAAAAACAGAGTAAAATAACCCCGACAATGCCTATATTAACCAAGCTTTACCTAAAGGAACTAAATTCAAGCAGCTAGTATAACACATTCAAATCAGAAAACAATTGAAGAGCATTATACCTGATTGTCTGGAACCAGTGAGACTTGTGCATAGACCTCATCACTCGCCGCATCAGCCTGTAATTAATTGAGCACACAAATGGGAATCAAATGCCAGATAACTAACAAATATTCAAAACTTTATACAATTCACAGTATGAAGAGTAAATATACAAGCAAATATATGACAATACATTAAAAAATTTCAACAAAATTGACAGTATGCATAGGGAAAGTAAACTAACTTGTAACTTCACGTCTAGGACGCGACAAAAAACGTGAGGAGGGAGGTTATAGGCTATGGGCGGGTACTCAGAGAGATGTTCCAAGTGACCTTGAGGTAGGTACACAACAGCACTTCCTTTCTTTGGCAGAGAAATCAACGGTCCAGCACACGCATGCCACAGCTCCATACACACCGATGCCACCGCCGGCAGAGATGACGACGTCAAATCCGAACTTCCAGACGCCGTCGACGATGACGCTGGTGACACCGGCGCCGTCGTTTCTTCTCCAACGTCATCGTTGTCCACAGTATTTAGATCAATAAGTCCACACATCATCTTCAAACCCTAAGATTAAACACACAGAAATTCGTGAAATTCCACACAACTACCAAACATATATATCACATAACCATATGTGTGTGTATATGTGCGTGTGTGTGTGTGTGTGTGTGTGTTTTAATGTGTGTGTAAATAAATGAATATATAAACAGAGTAATTAACACAGCGAGAGTACCTTTTGCTAGTTCAACTGCGCACTCACCGCATTGCATAAAGAAGATGACTCTGTCTTTCTCTTTCTATCTCTTTATTTACTTTCTCTCTCTAAAAAGTAAAATGCTTTTCTCTACATATCAAATCACACTTTATGTGAGTGTCCTTACACAGCTTACAGTATATCGAAGTGTATATCTCCTAGATACAAAAAAACAACATAAATATATATAGATACAGAAAAAGTTGTACGTATAGATGAACCTGCAAATTGCAGCAGCTGCGAGAGCAGCGCTGCAACTGCTGGGTAGAGGGGCAATAACCAGGTGAGGGGGTTGGGTGGGGGAATGGACGAACAGTAGAAGTCTATAATTAGATATGTCCATAAGTATGTATATCCTCTAGATACAGTATGATCTGTACGTATACATTTGTTTGATAATTCAAGATATTGTATGTATCTATAATAATCATAGAATAGTGACTGGTCACTCTGAGGGGGGTGTGGGGTAAGGGGAATAGTACAAAATGAGGGGGGAATGTATAAAAGACTCCCTGTATTTTCGGGGGATGTCTATTGTGTCCCCTTCTTAATCAACAAATCTCTACCATGTCCCTTTACATTATTAAATTTTAAGTTACAAATTTGACTCTAGGTCTCCAGACACAAATATTTATTCTTTTCTTTTTTGGTTTTAACAAAACTGGCAATAATTTTTGGAGCTTTTATATTGACAGATTAAGAGCTTTCTTGTTGATCTTAAGGTACCTTACGTCAATTGGATATTTTATTGTGTGACTTAAGACAAATAGAATGAGTTATCTATGTAACAGAATGTTCATTGTTCGATGCGCATCTCGTACTAAACTATAAGTATGTTTTGCAATAGGGTAAAAATGCATGACAACAAAGTTTTTCGTGATTAACGTGTCAAAAAAGAGTTTTTAGTTTTATACGAGATGCGGATTTGTGATTTTATTACAGCAATTATACTACTAATTATTCAATTTTCTCTGTGGCAACATCATTCCTAAATTGTAGACATGTAAAAATATTGGCTTAACAAAATAATAGTGAGAAAAGTTATACCTGTTTAAATATTAGCTTTTCAAAGACCCTAAATGAAAGGTGTATTATTATACTTTTCTAACGGACTAATAGCTTGTTTGGCCAAGCTTCTTTTGAGGCAAAAGTACTTTTTTTGGTCATAAGTATTTTTTTTTTTTCCTAAAATTAAGGTGTTTGGTCAATCTTTTGAAAGAAAAAAAGTAATTTTTGAGAAGAAGGAGAAGGCTCATGAGTGTTTTTCAAATTAATTAGCTAAATACAAACGGCTTCTCACTTTTGAGAAAAGCACTTCTCAAAATAAACTGATTTTTGTAGTTTGACCAAACGAGCTACAAAAAGACAATCATACAAATCTACAATTAAATCTTAAAAAGATCTATCCTTGTTGTTTGGATTGGAGCAAGGGGCGAAAGGGTTTTTCTTCGAAAAAATCACACTTACATATACATAAGATACAAAAAAATGTATTTTTATAGTAGATGTTGATCTCTTTGACTTATTTGTGTATTATAAATAGTAGCGGTTAAAATTACCTAGTTTAACATATTTGTTGTGAGGGGCTTCAATAAAAATGCTTGCATTAGGCTTATGGGCTATAAAGTTGCAAGTTAGAAGAACCCTTTATTAGTTGTCAATTTGTCATAGTCTAGATTGTAAATTTTCCGAAGGGGTTAATTACTATTTTCGACCACTCAATAACAACTTGTCGACCCTAGTTTGGTAACTAATAAATAATGGATGTGTGGTACTCTTATATTTTGGTGAGCTACAATGGCTAACATGTCTCTAAGCACAAATATGAGAGTGCCTCTATGCTACTAGGTATGACTGATATGTGTCTAAACTCTCAATGTTTCTACCATTTATAGTTCTTATTATTTCTAAGTTTATGTTAAAATTTAGATTGATAAGGAGCAACCTAACTGAATCACAAATTGAGCATTAAATAACAAGATTGTATTAAACCAGCTAATCAATCAAATTCCATGCTAAATAGTGATACAACAAAGGGGAGGGCATGTATATCAAATTGCACAAGTGTTTTTAGGTGTAGAAGAATAGCATAAGAGTGGTCCAACATGAATTTAAAATTGGCAAAGAATAAGGGAAAAGGACAATAGCAATTTTGATACAAAGAGTTTACTCCAACTAATATTAATATATATTTGTACAAACTTTGATAATTACTGATACCAAAAGGGTAGCTCTGTCAAGTTGTCCCTAGTCTGGA
Source organism: Nicotiana obtusifolia (assembly GCA_002018475.1). NCBI lineage: Eukaryota > Viridiplantae > Streptophyta > Magnoliopsida > Solanales > Solanaceae > Nicotiana > Nicotiana obtusifolia. Next base: position 99,527 of record MCJB01030374.1, read on the forward strand.
CAGAGTTGCCTCACAGTAATAGAGAGAGAAAAAGAAAGGCAGTGACTTTCATCAGTGTCATTGAATTGCTAAGAACCCAACCATAGGAGCTATCTGAAGGAAGGGGGCCACAGCCAGCAAATTGCTGTTTGGCTTTAGTACGCCTGATATAATACCAACCCGGACAAAAACGGGTTAACCGTATAAAATCCTTTTCCGGTTTTATCCTATTTTTGGATATTTTTTCTATGCCACGGTCCACGCGCGTTTATATTGGTTTCCAAATTACTCAAAAAGTTTTAAATTACTTTTACCTCCTCAAGTACATAGGTCTTGCAGTTTCATTCGCACAAATATCATACATTACTCCGTACAAATTACTCCCATGATATAAAAGATTTTAATACAGAGATTAATAATTACATATTAAATTATATTAACGCATATATTTTTTTGCAGAAATTATTTGGTTAATTGTATTTAAATGAGATATATAGTGGTATAATAATTTACTATTATACCTTTATTTTTTCAATTAATAAAAATAGGAAGATAAAAATTAAGGGGCTAAATTTCACAAAGGGTCATATGACTGACTTTTTTTCACCAAAGTCATATAACTATATTTTCTCACATAAAAATCATAAAATTTTTACTAACTCACAAAAAAATAATAGTGACGGGATAACACAATTTTTTAGTAGTATTTTTTTATTTCTTGTTTTTATTATTTATTTTTAATAAATTAATTAAAATGGAAAAATATATATATAGCAGCTCCAAAAATAATAGCTGATAAAATATATATTTTATATATATTTGTATTATATACATAATATACCTTTTTCATAAATATTAGGTTAGCGAATGCAATTAGTTTCGACCTACCAACTAATTTTTTGCCTTTAAAATAGAAATTACCCAACCCGACCCGACTCAATACCCATATAGATAAAGTAAAATAGTTGTAAAAGTGAATCCTTCAGCAAAAAAAACTTAGTTTGGATGCATGAGATTCCAATAAAAAAATATGGTAAGTAGAGAGCTTTTGAAACAATAATGCTATCAATTTGAATGAAAATCTTAAAATAAAAATAAAAGATAGAAGTATCGTGTTTTGAGGGATTACTTTCAATATTAGTTTAATTTATATGTATGTGTATTGGGTCGGATGGGGTCAGGTTATGTTGGGTTATTATTTATTAGATTGATTTTTTTTTAAATGTGGAATACAAAATTATTACAGAAAAATTGTGTTTTTGATCATTATGATTTTTATGTGAGTTAGTGAAAGTTTTATGATTTTTATATGAAAAAATACAGTTGTATGACTTTGATGAAAAACGGTCAAAGTTATATGATCATTTGTTACCCAAAATTAAGATGATTTTGCCTCACCTCGTCAAAAGTTGATGGTAAATTCGAAGGTATCACACTAATTTGCTTAATGATATCAAAAAAGTTAAAAATGGACTTCCATATTGTAACGCTAAATAGTAGTATAAGATATCTTTTTTTAAAAAAAAATTAATGGCCAAAGACAACTAAGTACCAATTCAATATATATACCAACTTTAGTTACTAAATGACTTCATACCTAGTCCTCATAGAAAATAATTTCCAACGCTGCAATTAGTTAGTTTAAAGCTTTAAACAACTGCATTCCGATCGTTGGTTAAATGCTTTCAGAAGGATAAAGAAAAAATTACAGGGAAAAAAAAGCTAATCGATGATCTACAAAGGTCGAAAATATAGTATTTGTTATCTAATTATCACAGAACAATTATTTTATTCTAGATAAACATTGGAATGTTATGAAAAAGTAGTCTTCTTTTTATAACTTCATGTTGTTGTTTTCGTTCTGTTATTAGTTTTATTCATTATCCTCATTACGATTGTTATTGCTATCGTTATTGTTATTATAATTCCAAACATTTTCTTTGTCTAATGTGAACAGAGTATGAAACTATATATTTTATTTGCTGAAATAAATTGATCGAACCAAAAAGGAATTGCCAACACAATTTGGGAAAGGTAAAAAATATATCGAGAAAATCTAGAGTGCATTTAATAGTAAGGAGTTTAAATTTCCTAGTTTAATAAAGGCATTTTAGTCAACACTGATAACATAGTCCAGTAGTCCACCATGAGACGTTATTTATATATTGGCGCCATATTTTTTTATGCGTTTCATATTTAATCAAAACAATTTCATCCCCAGACATTTGAACCGAGGCTTCTGATTATGAATGGAAGTATTTCATCCATATCACTACACTCTTTATTAGTTGGCGTGATCCATTTCATTACAACACATATTGCCTTCTAATTTGTCAATCTATTTTCCATCTCAATAAACATTTTTCGTTTTTTATTTTACTTTTATTTCTTTTGTAAATGAGTTTCTGAATTGTTTCGGCCGGGTTCCTGACCGGCCAATCTGTACGAGATGAATAATCTAACAGCAAATTAGCATTAATATTAGAATCTAAACATACGACTAGGGATGTACAAGGAAAAATGACAAATCGTATAAAATCGATAATTCGAGTCAAATCGAAAAAAAAAAATTCCGATATGGTTTAGTTTGATTTAGTTTGGTATTGGAAAATAAAATCCGACCATAATTGATTTGATTTGGTTTTAACTAAAAAAAGTTAAACCGAAACCAAACCAACCCGATAGTACATTTATATAATTTTTAAAAATATTTTATATATATAAACATTTATTGTAATGTAATTTATAAATGTTTCTTAAAATTTTTCAAAATTTTATCTTTCAACGTATTATTTCAAGTTTAGACTTAACATTCTTGAATGATAAATAAATTTTAAAGCCCATAAATATAGTAACTCAAACAAAGTTCAAATCAATACTAATGCTGACAAAAGAAATTCAATTCAATACAAAGAATGGCGATAGTGTTGGATAATTATTTTAGTTTTACATTGGTTTATAATGAAAATGCATAACTTAGTTTATCTTTTTATTTAGTGCTAGAAATGTAATTAATATTAGTACTTATTAGCTATACTTATTTTAGCATGACCTATATAGTAATTTTAGATTATGTTAATTTTCATTATGGCTTATTAATTAGCAATATTTATTTTATGTAATTTAATTATTTTATCTTTGTTATTGAATATTTTAGTATAATGTATGACTTATCTCATATTATTATGCTAGTTTCTTAGAAAATACATTATATAGTTGTATTTTACTAGGACTTAAGAAATATTTGGAGTGCGGGTTACATATTTTATGGTATAAAGACTTTATCGGGAAAAAATGCGAAGACCCAAAAAAATTCAAAAAACCCGAGAAAAATCGAGATTGAAAAATCCAACTTTATTGATTTGATTTGATTTATAAATTTAAAAATCCAACACCATTAATTTGATTTAATAATTGAAAAGGCCAAACCAACTCGATCTATGAACACCCCTACATACGACAATCTACTCAAAGAAAAAGCAAAAGGAAATAAATAAATCATTATGGGATGCAAAAAGTTGATCTCCTTTTACCGATAAATAAATCGTGAGAAAGAATGCAAGTGTAGGCCTCACGTGTGCCATTTTGGATATCAAACAAATGAAATCAATGCCTTCTAGGTTGAACTCGTCGCATAAGGTTTGTTTAGTGTGTTTTATATTTTCTGTGTGATTTGCAGGCTATTACACAGTGAAGATTTACTCAGTGCGTACATAGTACTCACTCAAAAGATAAAGACTGTGGCAGAGATCGTAGCGATTGCGAATTTTTCTGGAATTCAAAAGAAGAAAGAGAAAAAGAAATTGCCAATGCTGGTGCCATCATTTTGTTACACTTATCATAATTTAGCGTAAATCTTATCTTAACCTCATCATTATGTTGCCCTTGACCATTGTTGATAATGTTGTTTAACTTTGTCGCTTGTGGTAATGGTCTATTTAAGTGTTGTATCTTTTCGAATTCTTTTCTCTCTAAGTCTAATAGGAGATGATGATTTTTACTATGAAAATGGAAAACATTACTTATGCACCATCTAACTAGCTTGTTAAACAATCCGAATGTGGTAATAAAATATGTAGAATGTTGTTCTCTGTTTGAAGAAAGTGCACTTTGCTAAATGAAGCCAAGAGAAGCTAAAAGCAACCATGGGGGTATTCTTGAGAAAAACCGCTCTCCTTTCATTGCCTACTTTTCAGTTTCAAGAGTTTCTATGTGCTCTCACACAAGCGTAAATTTAAGTAGCTAACACCTAAAAGTAAAGCATTTTTACTTTAATATTCTTTGACTGTCGAAATTTATGTTCTAAAATATGGCATAGACATTTTGTAGGGCCATAAAATTGCGTAAATTAAAATTATTTCTAAAACAGAATGAAAAAATAAAACAAGGATGTCACATAATACGGACTGTTTATCCTTAATTACGAGTAACAATTAAATTTATATGTGATTTTAAGGATATGTGACTTGGTCTGATACAATTAAAGAATGAACGATAAATAAAGACTAAACTCAACAAGTAAGAGAGTAAGCAAACCACCAATATTGAATAACTCAGCTGTGGTGGAATCTTCTAAGATGAACGAGAATGAAATTAGTATTCAAAGAGAGTAGTTAAAATATGCCAAACTTTGTATATTGGTCGTGTCTTGTCCCCCTCCTTTTTACAGTAGGGCTGTCTATTTATATAGGAAGGGAAAAGAATTCTATACAAGGTAAAAGACTTATTTACAAGGTAAAAAATCCCTAAAATTAACGAGTTCAACATCTTTGCTGACTTTGGCCGCGATTCCCGCCGAGATGTTTACATATCACGAGATTTTCGGTCCTTCCGTTACGCAAATCTGATATTTTTACCATAAGATATTTTACCCGGACCGGTCGCGATAATCTCATCTCGAATGCCTTGGCTTCGAACTTCGTCCTGATGACGTCCGACCTCGGACTTCCCTTCTCGATGTATCGGTCTCGACCTACCGGATGGCGACCTCAATAGACGACGGTCTTCAAAACCCAAAACCGGTGCTCCCTATGCAAGCGATAGTATTCGACCCCATACAGATAGTCCCCTCGTTTTTTGGAGAGTAATGACAAGAAACGATATGAGCTGCCGCTTTCAAGATTAGGTTAAATGGAGACATACTTATAGTGAACGACACAGAATTCGAATGTCAAATCAGATAACACAAAACGTCTTGTTGATGAATGACGGAAGCATGATGACGCACATGGCCACTATCAAAAAGGTCTTTTCATGTACCAGCTGGCGACGAACCCTGTGATCCCTGCAAATACCAATTAATGCTTTCTCATTTCGTGTTTTGAACTGCCGCTTTTGAAATGTATAAATAGCCCCCTCATTCTTCAATTTTCAAGTTTGTGTCGTTTGAATACCATATTGCCCAAGTTCTCTAAAAACTGTTCTTCAAGTAACTTCTCTTTCTACACTTGCATCTACTCGCTTTTCATCTCTTTAATTTCAATGGCGAAAACATCTAAATCTGTTCCTCAGAAGCAACAACCTTCTTCCTCTCAACCCGCTGAAGAGGCCGAGCCTGTCATTGCTGAGGAAACTCCGACAGAGCCTCCTCTAAAAGCTTTCGTATCGGTCGGATGCTCAATCGGCTCCGACTTTAAGGTAGAGAAGGCTTGCTCAGTGCCAGGCCGGGGCGAACCGGTCGTTAGGTATATTAGCTCAATCACGAGCAAAACCCTTGATAGGGTGAAAATGAAATGTAACTGGGTTGGCAAAGATGTGGTAGTCCCCTCTCCAAACGAGGCGATTACCACCCACGTGGAGGGCTATTTGAGTGTTTATACTTACGCTTTCACGTTGGGACCTTTGGACCCCATTATTGTCGCCTTTTGCAAAAGGTACAATGTTACACTGGTTCAGATTCACCCTTCCGTTTGGCGCATATTCATCTTTTTCGTTTTTCTGTGAGTAAGGTCGATGGGCATCCTTTCACCATCAATTATTTACTTCGACTATACAGTCCCCGAGTCTTCAGAGGGGGACTAATAAAACTTGCTCGTCGGGCTAGCAAAGCCCCATTTTCGAGCATTGACGAGGACAAGGACCAGAGTTGGATGAGCCGATTCGTTCGAATAAGGACGTCGGACCTAATCCCTGCAGAAGATATGTCGTTCCCTGAAAAGTGAAACATGAACCGTAAGGATCATTTTCCTATCCAAATTCATCTGTTGTTTTTCCTTTGATATCTTACTAACACACTTTGTAAGATGCAGCCGTTTCTCAAATGCCGGCTGCGATTCAGCACTTGAAAGAGTGGGTCCGGAAGGTGGTAGCCAAAGGACCTACTCAGAGCGTGCCTGGCGTGAGATATCGAAAGGCCTATGGGAGGCCAAAAATCACGGTGAGACCGATAATGCTCATACCTCACGCTTTATGTGATCGGTGCTGCTGTTAACTCATTTCCTCCTTTCTTTGCAGGTCTATCGAAGGACGCAGAATTGAGGCCGACGTCCCCCGGTAGAGAGGTTCCCTGTCCTCCCTCTGTCTCGGAGAAGGAGGGAGAGAAGAAGAGAAAAGAAGTCCCCGGTCCCTCTGAGCCCGAGAAAAAGAGAATAAGAAGAAAAGCATAGCTCGTAAGCCCAGAATTGTCGACTTGGCTATCTGATTGAGCGATGACTCCGAGGAAGATAGGGACCTCGGTATTTCAAGCGATGAGCCATCTCGTGTAGTCCCCGAGCCGAGGACCGATGAATCTTGCATTCCTCGAGTAGAGGACCTCAATGCAGGGGTGAGGACCAGGGTTTGCGCCGATGCAGGGGAGGCAGTACAGGGAACCTCGGATCTCCCATAAGCAATGGACTCTCCTTCTTTCTCGGAGGCAACCTTCAATGAAGCCCGGGCTGCAAGGATGCATACGCCGAGCAAAGGCCACGTACCGGCAGGGTCCTTTGAAGACTTTTTCGACGGTGTGCCATCGGCTGACACCTTCGGGCTCGAAGTGCCGAGGAAGAGTCCCTCCGCCAAGACGAGCGGGGTATCTATCGGTCCCAAGTTGGTCGATTGATTTCCCGCTCAGAGTTCCAATCTTGATCGGAAGAGGATAATAAAGTTCGCCATTCCCGAAGATGTTAGGGCTCTGACCGCGCCTGTGGGTGTGGCTAGCTACCTTCGGTGTCTGGTGACCGAGGAAGATCAGGCTGCAATGGATGCGGTGGATGAGGCCTGTTTATTCAATGAGGCTCAACAGGCAGCAAATAAGGTAAAATTTCTTGCAGGCTTTGTTTGGTGTTTGTTACCTTATTCTTCGACTTGTACTGACCATTTTATTTTCTTTCATATTTGTAGTCTTCGGTGCTTCATCATGAGGCTTTCCTTCGGCTAAGGGAAGAAAAGGCACGTCGTCAGCGACTCGAGGGGGAGATGTCGACTCTTCGGGCCGAGCTGGACTTCTTGCGCAGGGAAAATGATAAAACACTCGACCAGCTGGGGCAGCAACTTGACCAAGTAAATCAATTCCAATTCGCATTGAGTGAAGCCAAGGCAGAAACCAGTGAATGGAGAGCTAAGGCCGATCTACTGACTTCGGAAAAGGAGACCCTCCGGGCTCGCGTAGTCCCTTTGGAAGAACAAGTTTCGGAGGCACAAGAGAAAATCAGGACTCTGACTAAGAGCACCGATACACTTCAGTCCCAAGTCGAGACGCTCATTTCGGATCGTGATATTCTGGTCAACGAGCTGCAATCGGCAAAATCCGAGATTGCCACGTCTAAAGCTGATGCTGATGATCTGATAGCTCAATACAGGGCCGATGCTGAGGCTGCCCAAGAGCAATCAAAGATTATGGTTGAGTATGCCAAGTGCCAAACCCGCCTTTCCATTCTCAAGGAGTTACAAGCTCGAGGCTTCGATCTATCCACCAAAGTCGATGATGCAGCAAAGATTGAAGCCGATGCTAGAAAGCGGGCCTTCCCTGAAGAAGAAGAAGAAGAAGAAGAAGAAGAAGAAGAAGAAGAAGAAGAAGAAGAAGAAGAAGAAGAAGAAGAAGAAGAAGAAGAAGAAAATTCCTAGAATTCTGATTGATGCTGTCTGTTGTATAATATGTCTATCTAGGATTCTCATCATTTTTTTTAAATTTTTTTTTAACACACTTTATTTTGTATATATAAAAGAATTCCCTTTTTTTGTCTGATTCTGTTCTGAAATTTCCAATTTGCAAACTTTCCTGCCTCCCAGGCTGAGTTAAGACTTAGCTTATTTCCCAATAGATTTTCTCCTTTCTTGGCCGATTGGATAAGGCTTAAGCCTCGAAAGAGGATCGAGATTTGCCTTGATAGGTCTTATTCCTTTTCGAATTTTGTTAATTCGACATAGCCTTGGCCCGTTAAAAAAAAATATCGGATCTGTCTTAACAGATCTCAACTCGATTCAGCCTTAGCTTTTTACGAGTTCGGATTTGCCTTAATAGGTCTTATTTCTTTTCGAATTTCATTAGCTTGATGCGGCCTTGGCCTATTAGGAAATCGGGACTCTGCTTTTGCAGATTTTGTTCCCTTTTGAATTTTACTGACTTGATTTGGCCTTAACCCTTTTAAAGAATCAAGGTCTTGCCTTGGCAAGTTTCAATCATCCTCGAATTTAACTCGATTCAGCCTTAGCCCTTTATAAATTGGGATTTGCCTAAGTAGGTCTTACTTCCCTTCGGGTTTCATTAACTCAATACGACCTTAGCCTTTCAAAAAATTGGGGTTTGCCTTAATAGGTCTTATCCCCCTCTGATTTCCGCACGGAGTTCTGAACAATGTTAGTTTTCAACAATGTAATGAAAATCGAAGTGGCCCTTGGGCTCAGAGACAAAATATCGGTGCCAAAGAGCTTTTATTAGCATTCATGTGCTTGTACAATTTTGCTTAAGGGGTAGATCAATCTACTTGGGCACGGTACTTTCGACCGTTTGACCCTTACATTGGTTCCTAATGATCTATGAGGAGTCCCCCTGAATTGAAGTAGCTAAGAAAAGATTCGAAGTAGACAAGCAATCTCCAGATATTCAAGGTCGATCGAAGTTGTGCACCAAATATTATTATCTTCGATAAGCGACCGATCTAAGTTAACACGATTCCTGGTTGCCTGATTAAAAACTTTGCTGTAAAACCCAATTTGGGACAAAACTAGTCGAAGGGAAAAAGAGTGCAACGCGTGCTTTCAATCCTAATATCATGTGCTTCGAGGTTTTATTCAATACCTGCAAATGTTAGTAACATAAAACAAACAAATGAAAAATGAAATTTCTTACCTTAACAATAGTATCGTTTCAGGTGGCTCACGTTCCAATTGTTTGGCAGATGTTTGCCATCCATGTTTCCAAGCTTGTAAGATCCCTTTCCGGTAACCTTCAAGATAATGTAGGGCCCTTCCTAGTTGGTCCTAGCTTCCCTTCGTTCGAATCTCGAGTGTGGGGTGTGATTCTTCTGAGTACGAAGTCCCCAATGTTGAAGTATCGATGATGGGCTCTCCGTTTTTAATACCTTTCAATCTTTTGTTTTTGTGCTTCCATTCGAACAAAGGTTGCTTCCCTTCTCTCATCCAATAATTCTAGATTGATGTTCATAGCTTCTTGGTTCGACTCTTCAGTTGTGTATCGGAACCTGATGCTTGGTTCGCCTACTTCGACTGGTATTAATGCTTCAGCACCGTATATCAGGGAGAGTGGAGTGGCCCCGGTGCTGGTTTTCTCAGTTGTGCGATATGCCCATAGAACTTCGGGCAGTATTTCTCTCCATTTTCCCTTTGCATCGGTTAACCTTTTCTTCAAGTTTCGAATTATGGTTTTGTTGGTCGACTCAGCCTGTCCGTTGCCGCTGGGGTGATATGGCGTCGATAATATTCTCTTGATCTTGTTGTCTTCGAAGAACTTTGTCACTTTGTTGCCAATGAATTGCTTGCCATTATCGCACACGATTTCTGACGCCATCGCAAACTGGCAGATGATGTGGTCCCAGATGAAGTCGATCACTTCCTTTTCCCTAACTTTTTCGTATGCCTGTGCTTCAACCCACTTGGAAAAGTAGTCAGTCATAAAAAGAATAAATTGAGCTTTACCTGGTGAACAAGGGAGAGGGCCGACGATGTCCATCCCCCATTTCATGAATGGCCATGCGATAGAACCGAATGCAATGTCTCTCCGGGCTGGTGGATCATTGGTGCGTGCCTTTGGCACTCGCTGCACTTGCGTACGAACTCCTTCGTATCTTTCTCCATATTGATCCAATAGTAACCGGCTCGAATTATTTTTCGAACCAAGGATTCAGAGCCGGAGTGATTCCCGCACGTCCCTTCGTGTATTTCTCTTAAAATATACTCAGTGTCGCCGGGCCCAAGACATATTGCGAGGGGGCCTTCGAATATCCTTCTGAATAGGGTTCCATCACCGGATAAATAGAATCGGGCTGCCTTTGTGCGTAGCGCTCTGGATTCTTTGGGATCCGAAAGGAGTTTACCTGAACTGAGATACTCTATGTACTTGTTCCTCCAATCCCAAGTCAAGCTCGTCGAGTTAATTTCGGCATGGCCTTCTTCCTCCATCGACCTCAAAAGTTGTACGACCTTTTCGGACTCGACCTCCTCATCTTCGACCGATTATCCCAAGTTGGCAAGGGCATCGGCCTCACTATTTTGTTCTCACGGTATGTGCTGTAAGGTCCACTCTTTAAACCTATGTAGTGTGACCTGAAGCTTGTCCAAATACCTCTGCATTCGCCCTTCTCTAACTTCGAAAGTCCTGTTTACTTGATTGACTACAAGGAGGGAATCACATTTGGCCTCGATTATCTCTGCTCCCAGGCTTTTGGCCAGCTCTAAACCTGCAATCATAGCTTCATACTCTGCTTCGTTGTTAGTTAATTTTACAGTCTTAATAGACTGTCGAATTGTATTCCCAATTGGGGGCCTTAGTGCAATACCAAGCTCCGATCCTTTTGAATTGGAAGCGTCGTCTGTGAACAGAGTCTATACTCTCGAAGGAGTCTCCGATTCGGTCATCAATTCTCTCTCGACCTCGAGTATTAGAGACGGCGCAAAGTCGGCGACGAAATCTGCCAGCACTTGAGATTTGATCGAGGTTGGGGACCAATATTCGATATCGTACCCGCTTATTTCGATGGCCCACTTGGCCAGTCGGCCTGATAGCTCAGGTTTGTGCATAATATTTCTCAGGGGATAAGTTGTTACTACACATATGGGATGGAACTGGAAGTAGGGTTTTAGCTTCCTAGAGGCACTCAATAAGGCGAGTGCTAACTTTTCCAAATGTGGGTATCTAGTTTCGGCCTCACCTAAGGTTCTACTGACGTAATAAATGGGAAACTACGCACCTTGTTCTTCTCGGACCAGGACCCCGCTTACCGCTACTTCCGAAACGGCAAGATAGAGGATAATTGCTCACCTATTTTTGGCGTATGCAACTTAGGTGGACTAGAAAGATACCTCTTAAGTTCTTCTAACGCGCGCTGACATTCCGGACCCCATGAGAAGTCGTTCTTCTTTTTCAGTAAGTTGAATAATTGGTGACTCCTGCCGGATGACCTCGAGATGAATCGGCCCAGGGCTGCTATCCGACCTGTCAGCCTTTGCATAGCTTTCACACTGTCTACAATTGTTATATCTTCGATGGCTTTGATTTTTTCGGGGTTAATTTCTATTCCGCGATTCGTGACCTTGAAACCAATGAATTTTCCCGAGCTCACTCCAAATGCACACTTCTCCGGGTTCAACTTCATGTTGTACCGTTTCAACACATCGAACGTTTCCTGCAAATGGCTCAAATGGTCCTCTGCTCGCAGGGACTTAAGTAACATGTCATCAATGTAAACTTCCATTATTTTTCCTAGTTGTTCCTCGAACGTCTTATTTACTAGGCGTTGATAAGTAGCCCTCACATTTTTTAACCCGAATGGCATCACGTAGAAACAATAAGTACCATACTTAATGATGAAGGATGTCTTTTCTTGATCATCCTTGTCCATTCGTATCTGGTTATAACCAGAGTAAGCATCGAGAAAGCTAAGGGTCTTGTGGCCAGCGGTAGCATCGATCATGCGATCGATGTTGGGCAAGAGAAAAGAATCTTTAGGGCACGCCTTGTTCAAATCTTTATAATCTATGCACATTCTTAGCTTATTTCCCTTTTTAGGAACTACAACTACATTTGCTAGCCATTCCGGGTATTTAACTTCCCGGATAGACCCTATATTTAAAAGCTTAGTTATCTCATCCTTGATGAATGCTTGTTTGACTTCGGATTGAAGCCTCCTCTTTTGCTTGACCGGCCGGAATTTCGGATCGATGCTCAATTTGTGAGTTGTGATTTCCGGTGGTATCCCTATTATGTCAAGATGGGACCAAGCGAAAGAATCTTCATTAGCTAAAAGAAATTGAATAAGTTTGGCCTTGAGCTTGGAGCTTAGGCCCGAGCCCAGGTATACCTTTCGATCCGGCGAGTCTCCTCGGAGTGAAATTTGCTCGAGTTCCTCGATCGTTGACTTAGTTGCATCCGACTCGTTGGGACCGATGAACGACTGGGGAACCGCATAGTCGTCATCTTCGAGACTCACCTTCGTTTGTTGAAGGTGGTGCTTGTGATTGCTATTTGGTTCTTTGGGAAGGAGCAGTCGGTTTCGGCTCTGCTTCTTCTACTGCGAACATCTGTCTCGCAGCGTACTGTTCTCCGTAAATTGTTACGATTCCATCAGCTGATGGGAATTTCAACATCTGGTGCAGTGTTGAGGGTACTGCTCTAATATCATGAATCCATGGCCTGCCGAGCTAGGCATTGTACCTCATATCTCCTTCGATCACGCAGAATTTTGTTTCCCGAACAGCACCGGCGGTGTTCACCGACAACGTTATTTCCCCTTTGGTTGTCTCGCAAGCCATGTTGAAACCATTGAGGATTCGAACTTCAGGAATAATCCGGTCTGTCAATCCAAGTTGTTCGATAACCCACGACCGAATTATATTGGCTGAACTACCAAGATCGACAAGTACACACTTCACCCTAGTTTTGTGTACAAGCATCGATATTACTAAGGTGTCGTTATGGGGTTGCATGACTCCTTCTGCATCCTCTTCGCCGAAATACAAAGCTCCCTGCATCGCATAATCCCGAATCCGCTTTTCTCGGGTGATAGATATTTTGGTGCGTTCTAATACCGGACCTTGGGGCGTGTCTATCCCACCGATTATCATATTGATCGTGTGCTGAGGCTCCTCCTGGTTTACTGGTCTATTCCTGTTCCCGTAATGGTTTTTGGCTCGGTCGCTCAAAAACTCTCGAAGGTGCCCATTTTCGAGCAACCGTGCCACCTCTTCCCTTAACTGTCGACAGTCTTCTGTCTTATGCCCATGTGTGCCATGGTACTTACATATCAAGCTGGGGTCTCTCTTAGCTGGATCCGATTGCAGCGGTCGAGGTCACCTTGTATCCTTAATGCGATCGGTGGCCGATACGAGAGTCGCCGAGTCGACGTTGAAGTTATATTCGGACAGTCGTGGTGCTTCTCGGTGAGCAGCGACTCTCTCGAAGTTATTTCTTGCCAATGGTCCTTGGTTCCTTCGATTAAGATCATTCCTTCTTTCCTATCTCGGGGAACCCTGCCTTTATGGAATGGCCTTTCGGTCTCCAGGATATGGTCGATGCCTGTCTCTGTTCGATCTCGGCTCTCGGTAAATATCTCTTTGAACCCTATTGTGAGTTCTGATAGGGTAAGTGGATCCCGAGGGGGCCCCAAGTTGATATTTCTCGACCCTAATCTTCGATTGGTATCGGTTGTGTATATCTGCCCAAGTAGCAGCCGGATATTCAATCAAGCTTTGATTAAGCTGTTGTGAGATCGTTGAACTTCGAGCGTTGAGCCCTTGGATGAAGGCCTGGACGGCCCAATCATCAGTGATTGGTGGTAGGTCCATCCGTTCCATCTGAAAGCGAGATGCAAATTCCCTCAGCATCTCGTTGTCTCTTTGCCTAACTTTAAATAAGTCCGATTTCCGTGACTCGACTTTGATGGCACCCGCATGAGCTTTTACGAAGGTGTCCGCAAGCATGGTCAAAGAATCGATGGAATTCGGGGGCAAGTACTGGTACCAAGTCATTGCTCCCTTTGACAAGGTCTCTCCGAATTTTTTTAAGAGAACGGACTCAATCTCATCATCTTCGAGATCATTTCCCTTTATGGCGCATGTATATGCCGTTATATGCTCATTTGGGTCAGATGTCCCGTTGTACTTGGGGATTTCCGGCATGCGAAACTTCTTTGGTATAGGTTTTGGGGCAGCGCTTGATGGGAAAGGTTTTTGCACAAATTTCTTTGAATCTAAGCCTTTCAACACCGGGGGTTCTCCTGAAATTTGATCCACTCTCGAGTTATATGTTTCTACCTTTTTGTCACTGGCTTCGATCTTATTCTCGCCCGACTCAACTCCCTTGGTCAGTTCTTCAAGCATCTTCATGATTCGGGGATTTGCCCCCAATCCGTTTTCGTTCGGTTCCGCCGTGACTGGTTCGTTTCCAGGGATGACTTCTCGAGAAGAACCGGCTTCAACCCTATTTGAAACTTGACTCCGACTTTGCAACTGAGCGATGGCCGTTTGCTGGGCTTGTAACATGTCAAATATCATTTTGAGACTGATCCCGTCTCCCTCGTCGTTTTGAGCTATTGAGCGGTATTCTCTTTGAACATTATTCGACGGGCCAGAAGTCTGATCCACATCGATCGCCATTTGAGAATTGGCGTCGACTAGAATTTCATTACCGGGCATCACATTGTTGTTTTCACCCTGGTGGTCAAACTCGCCATTGACGAACTGAGGCACAGATTGTGAGCGCGACATGATTGCGTTATAACCTGAAACCAAAAGATTCTGCAAAGAACAAGCGTAAAATGGTGTGTGTGACAAAAAATTGTATCAAACGTTCACTATAATCCTTAGCCCCACGGTGGGCGCCAAACTGTTTACCCTTAATTACGAGTAACAATTAAATTTATATGTGGTTTTAAGGATATGTGACTTGGTCTGATACATTTAAAGAATGAACGATAGATAAATACCAAATTCAACAATGATAAATAAAGACTAAATTCAACAAGCAAGAGAGTAAGCAAACCACCAATATTGAATAACTCAGCTGTGGTGGAATCTTCTAAGATGAACGAGAATGAAATTAGTATTGAAAAAGAGAGTAGTTAAAATATGCCAAACTTTATATATTGAACGTGTCTTCTGTCCGTCTTTTTACAGTAGGGCTGCCTATTTATATAGGAAGGGAAAAGAATTCTATACAAGGTAAAAGACTTATTTACAAGGTAAAAAATCCCTAAAATTAATGAGTTCAACGTCTTTGCTGATTTGGGCTGCGACTCCCGCCGAGATGTTTACATATCACGAGATTTTCGGTCCTTACGTTATGCAAATCTGATATTTTTACCATAAGACGTTTTATCCGGACCGGTCCCGATAATCTCATCTCGAATGCCTTGGCTTCGAACTTCGTCCTGATGACGTCCGACCTCGGACTTCCCTTCTCGATGTATCGGTCTCGACCTACCGGATGGCGACCTCAATCGACGTCGGTCTTCAAAATCCAAAACCGGTGCTCCCTATGCAAGCGATCGTATTCGACCCCATACAAAAATGATCAAAAGTTATCCATCATAGTTCGCTTTAGGTAAAATAAAAGGAGTTTTAGATAACGTCTTCTTAATATTTACTTTCTATTTTATTTTATTTTTCTTCAGTTCTTTATAGAATTGAGGTGAAGAAACAATAACTTAATACTCTTAATTAAAAATGGAGTTGAAAGTCAATAATTTTTCTTAGCGCGAATTAAAAGTGCTTGAAATTCTAGAACTAAAAGAAATTTAAAAATTAAAATTCTAAATATTAGGGGAATAATTAAATGGCTATTCCTAAAAAACAGAAGATTATTATATGACTATTTCTAAATATTTAAAAAATAATCAAATAATTATCTTGTCCAGTTTGAACTCTATTTAAAAAAAAATACGAATAATATTTAGCTAAAGACCTTCGTGATTTGAATATAATATAATATAGATAGATAGATATTATATATCCGTCGGCTATTTTTAATTTAAGTAATTGGGTGTGCGGCTATTTAGATTAATAGTTCTAGCATTATTTCTCAATTTGAAAATACTTACGTGCATGTCCGCACTAAACCAATGGTAGCAATAGCACTGGGTAACCACTTTTCAATATTGTGAGTGAAAAATAATCATTTTCATGAAATTTCAAATTACACAGGTAAAACTCTATTACAATGGGTAATTTTTCAATTACGGGGACTAAAAAGTGGCTTCTGACTTTTATCCAAAACCACTGAGTGCATTATATGCGTCATGAATCTTTTTTTGCTATAACTTAACTATGGAAGAATAATATATGTGTTTTTACTTCAATGTAATTCAACCATGATAATAGTAAACTTGTTTTAAAACAAATTGACTAGACAAAACAAATCTAGACAAGGAAAAATAAAAACATAGAGGTTACAAGCTAATACAAAGAGGACCCAAAAAAAGAAGAAGGAAACTTTTGCTATGTAAACAGAAATTTCTCTTGAGAAAATCTAATACTCAAGAATTTATCTAAAGCTAGACAGCTAGCTAACTACGACTTGCTAAGACATTTCTGGTTGTTTACATGACTATTTTTCGTCAATGTATTCACAGTTAAACTGCAAGACAACTCAATATTCTTCGGCTTGGAACTTATCCCCCAAACTTTAAATTTGATAGTCACATCCATGGATAGAGACAAAGACAAATGTTGATTTGAATTCGTGCTATTTATGCTCTTTTCAACTTCCTTAGGCAATTGATCTATTTTCCCGTTATGAAGAATAACCTTAACATCCGTCGAACTCTTGGGATTTTGGTGTAAATCAGGAAAAATCCCTTGAGCAATTTTATTCTGTTTAAAATACAAAGAAACATCACCATCCTCTTCATAATACAAAATTCTTGACCTTTGATTCGGATTCTTGGCTTCAATTGTAATGTCATATTCATATTGAGGACGTTTATGCTGAAGTTGTAATTTCTTGAGTAAGACTTGTTTCACGCTAAATTGTGGATCATCATGCTTGGTAAATGATTTGGTAAGACCTATTATCAATCCAATAATAATTCCAATAACAACTAACATTACAACTATGCATATACAACGACGAGAATAACAACAAGAACGTCGAGGTTTTCGGTTCTGATTCCGGTGGCTTTCGACGATTAGAGCATTTTCAGGTGGTGGAATGCGATAGATTTGATCTTTTGGGACTTGAACAATGTAAGTTCCTGAAGCGAAAGGCGGCAGAGTGTTACAAACTGATATAGCTAAAGGTTCATGGTGGGTAATATCGTTATGTGTGGGGGAATTATTATTTGTTGTAATTTGATTTTGGGGAAATCCATCGCCTTTTTCAGATTGGGACCGCTCCTCCATGGAAGAATGGAGAGCGGTGAAGATGGATGCCTAAGGTTGGTAAGGCTAATGATGGACAAAAGGTGATGGCTAGTTTTGCATGGGAAAAGGTTGTTGAATTTGCATGGGAAAAAATGGGATGTTGAACTATTAGAGTGGATAACTGAACAAATGTCTTTCAATTAATTTGTAATATTTCTAGTCTTTTGAGCTAAATATGATTGGTACTCAAGCAATGACAAACAAGAAAAACAAAACTAGAAAAAGAAAGGTGTTTAAGTTCTGTGAGTTGATGGTGTAAAATATATTATACAATGATATATATATATATATGTCACTTATAAATTAAAGAAATAACAAATAAATCCTTATGATATTAAACTAATAAATATGATAACTAAAGTATTGTCACAAATAAAAATTTATATACTCGTGCTCAAATACCAAGGAGTTGCTAGTAAAAATCAAATAAAAACCAAGTGCACAAAATGTCCGTCGTGTGAAACATATGCTTAAAACTATGTGATATTATTGTTTTCTATAATTAGTCAAGAACTCTTGATCAAGAAGAAAAAGTAGACTGTTAGAGAGAGAGTAGACGAAGATGAAATAGAGAAAAGAGAAAGAGCTTGATTTCTTATTCAATAATCTGACCTTTTTTTCCAGTAAAGATGTTAAGTATACCTAGCTTGGAGTTAAGATGCTCATGTTGAACTCGATTGAGACCTTTGGTGAGAGTATCAACTGGTTGCTCTTTTGTAGTGATGTAGTTGGTGATGATCAAGTCTTATTGTATTTTTTCTTTTATGAAATGACAATCGATTTCTATGTATTTGGTTCTTTTATGATAAATTGGATTTGCAGCTATTTGTATAGGTGCCTTACTGTCTGTATTAATGTTAACTGAGCTTTAAATTATGTGTCTACCTCCTTCAGTACACCTAGAAGCCAAACCAGTTCTGCTATAGTTGTTGCAAGGCTCCTATATTCAGCTTCTGCAGAGAGCTCCTAGAAACTGTAGTTTGCTTCTTAGATTTCCATGATACTATAGAGTCCCCTACTTTAATTAGAAACCCAGTAACAGATTTCCTTGTGAGTGGGCAGGCTGCCCAATCTGCATCACAATATGCAGTGATGTTGTTACTGTAATTACTGGATTACAGGATGCCCTACCTAGGTTGATTCTTTACATATCTGACAATTCTTAAGGCTGCTTCCATATGAGATCTCTTTGGTTGTTAAAGAAATTGACTCAATATCTGAACTCCAAAGGCAATGTCTGGCGTTGTTACTGTTAAATATAGTAACTTCCCTATGAGCCTTTGATAAGCTGTTTGATATGTTAAAGGATCTTCTTCTGTTTTTATATTCTTTCCAAGATGATCATTATACTGTTTAGAAGTAAGCTTCATAGAAATATCAATGGGAGTTAGTGCTAGTTTAGCAACTATTAGGCCAACTTCTGAAATGAGTTCCAATGCATACTTTCTCTGATGCATTGTGATCCCTTGCTTAGATCTAGCAAATTCAATGCCGAGAAAGTATTTTAGCTCTCCCAAGTCCTTCATTTTAAAAGCTTGCTGCAGTGAAGCTTTTGTTTCTCTCACAAGTTTCAAACTGTTTCTTGTGATTAGCATATCATCAACATATACTAGGACTATAACAATGCCTTCATTTGTCCTCCTTATGAACAAAGAGTGATCAAACTGACTCTGTTAAACTTGAACTTTTGTAGAGCTTCAAACAGTTTTGCATTCCACTGTCTTGGTGCTTGTTTAAGTCCATATAAGGATTTAACAAGTTTGCACACTGATCTACTCTCCCCCTGACTGTTAAATCCTTGAGGTAAGTCCATATATATTTTATCATGAAGATCTCCTTGAAGAAATGCATTGTATACATCCATTTGATGTATGTACCACTTTCTTGCTGCTGCTACTGCCAGTATAGTTCTTACAATGACCATCTTCACAATAGGTGAAAATGTTTCCTAGCCATAAATTCCTTTATGTTGACCGTACCCCTTTGCTAATAATCGAGCTTTGAAACTTTCAATCTCTCCTGATGCTTTGTATTTTATTTTATAGATCCATTTACACCCTATTGGTTTTTTTACCTTGTTCAGACTAACAACATCCCATGTATGATTAGTTTCAAGTGTCTTTATCTCTTCATGGCTTCAACCCATCTAGGATCTTTAATTGCTTCAAAGTATGTAGCATGTCACAAACAGTAGAAGAAACAACAATATATGCTTGATACTTAGGTGACAGATTGTCATATTCTATGTATTTGCTTAAGGGATAGGGTACATCCTGATGTATATTAAGAGAAACAAAAAATTGGAGGTTGTGTACCTCAACTTGATTTTCTGGTGGAAGGTTGTTGTTGTTGATTAGGTTGATTATTATGATGATTCTCAGTGATAGGCATAGCAGGTATAGGCTGCTGCACAAATGTCTCTTCTTCAATATGATCTTGAGTGTCTGAGATGTGAGCTGAAGTTTGATTTTCCATTGTGAAATTTGTAGGAGATTTTTTTGGTGGTTGAGTACCTGCAGATTCATTTAGTCTAGTAGGGACATCAAATATAATATCAGAGGTATCTGTAAATATCCCTTAGTTTGGTGTAGTATCTACAAACAGTGGCTGAGTTGTGGACTTTTGTTTAGTGAAAGGAAAAATATCCTTTCCGAATTTGACATCTCTGTTGACAAAAAAAGAGTAAGTATACAGATCATACAAAACATATCCTTTGTGTATCTCAGAATACCCCATATGAGCAGCCATTCTAGCTCTAGGTAGTAGCTTGTCATGTTCATGTACTGTCTTAGCAAAACATAGACATCCTAGTACTCTTAGATGTCCTAGGAAAGGTTTTCTGTTATGTAGCTTTTCGTAGGGTGATATATGAACCACAAAACTAGGCATTCTATTTATTAAATAAACTGCAACAAGAATACAGTGTCCCCAGAATTTGATGGGAATCTGGGCTTGAAATCTAATAGCTCTGGTGACTTCTAAAATGTGTCTGTGCTTCCTCTCACTACACCATTTTTCTGAGGGGTGTATGCACATGTCCTTTGATATATTATTCTTAGATTTTTCAATAGAGTGTCACACACAAAGTTCACAAACTCTGTCCCATTATCAGTTCTGATTATCTTGACCTTTTTGTTGAACTGTGTTTGTACAAAACTGAGAAAATGCTGAAGACAAACACATACATCAGACTTTTGTTTAAGTAGAAATATCCATGTCATTCTAGAATAGTCATCTACTACAGTTAGGAAGTACTTGTTTCCATCAAATGTAGCCACTTTATATGGCTCCCATATGGATATATGAATAAGATCAAAGGGACTAGTACTATTAATACTACTTGAATGAAATGGAAGTTTTGTTTATTTGGCACATGGACATATAGTGCACTTATTCACTCCATCTCTAATTATTTGCGGATTAATAGAAAGTAATTTTTGAAGTCCTATAACAGATGTACATTCTGACTCTCATTTGTAGATGTTCCAAGCTCTTTAGCAGACAAACTAAAATTTCTGAAGTTCCTTCTCTCAGCATCCATCTGTAGAAGATATAGCCCTGCTTCTTCTTTACTAATCTCCTTCACCTTCCTACTGAAGAGATCCTGGAAAACACAAAAATTAAAAAAAAGCATGGCTAAGCACTGCAGTTCTTTTGTTAGCTTGGAGACAGAAAGTAAATTGTATTTAAATTGAGGCACATAGAACACATTTGTTATAGTGTTTCTTTCTGAAATAGAGCTAGACTCTGTGTGTGTGACATGAGATATATCACCATTTGATAGTAGTACCCTTTTTGGATTACTTGTCTCAACTACTATGTTCTTGTTCAATAGATTTATATTAGTGACCATGTAATTTGTAGCCCCTGTATCTATAATCCATTCCTAAGATGATTTAGACACTAGCATTGTCCTATCAGTATTACATTGGATGCAGAGGTTGGAGCTGTGATAGAGCTCTTGTTAAGCATCTGCAGAAGCTGATCGTACTGCTCATTTGTAAGAGCATAGTTTCCCAGTTGACCTGTATTCTCTTGGATGTTAGTAACCTGACTTTGTGAACCTGAAGGTTGTCCCAAATTTCTTCCACTTGTATGATCAAAAATATTTTTATTCTATCCGTAGTTAAATATAGGAACTGAATTATTGTCTTTGAGTACATTTCATTATAGGCTGCATTATTGTTTCCCATATTTCCTCTCCTTTTTGGTTTAAAATCTGGAGGATATCCTACAATCTTAAAGCAATTTTCTTTGCTATGCCCCTCATTTTGCATAAATCACATTGCTCATTGTAGTTTTTCTTGAACTTCTGATGCTGATTTCCTCCTGTTCTTGTGTACATTGCAACTTCACAGTTTGTTGAAGTCAAAGTAGGGTTAGCACCTAGAATTCCTGTAGTTATCGCTGCTGACTTCTGCCCTTCATCACTTACTATTAAGGCATAGGCTTGATTCACTGTAGGAGTAGGAATCCTCATCAAGATCTGACTTCTAGCTTGAGCATATGAGTTATTAAGGCCCATCAGAAAATGATATAGTTTCAGTTTCTGCAGATACACTACAAAGTCTTTAGACTTTGGACAATCACAACCAGGAGCAGGAACTAGGGCCTGAAATTCCTCCGTAGATCCTTGAGTTTTGAAAAATAAACTGATATAGCTGCAGTCTCCTGAATCAGTGTTACAATATGCAGATTAAAAGTTCTTGAGTCGTCTACTTTATTAAATCTTTCCGAAAAATCATCCCAAACGGCTTGAGCACTAGATGCATACAAGATTCCACCTAGTAAATTCTTTGAAATCGAGTTCATTATCCAAGATAAAACTATCGCATTAACCCTCTACAATGATTCCACATAGTGTCTGGGAATTTTTCTTTCTTGCGTGTTCCATCTATCATGCCTAATATGTTCCTACCCAATAATGTAACACGCATAGAATGATTCCAGATAGAGTAGTTCTCCATACCTGTCAATTGAAATGAAATTATTTAAATTCCACTTACATCAGCTGGCGACAGAAACAACGGATAATTATAATCGATTCCTACAATCGGAGTTCCAGAATTCTGATTCAATCGATCTCCTATAGCTGAAGTTTCAGTTGTTTGCCCTAATTTCTCTCCAATTAACCCCATTTCTTTACTCGATTCTTTCGAATTTGAGTAGAATTAGCGGAGATAAAGACCGATTTTCCAAGATCGATGAAAGCAAGCTATGAATTGAAGCTTGTATTGCTCTGATACCATATTATTAGTCAAGAACTCTTGATCAAGAAGAAGAAGTAGAGTGTAAGAGAGAAAGAGGAGACGAAGATAAAATAGAGAAAGAAAGAGCTTGATTTTTTATTTAATAATCTGACCTTACTTTAGTACATAAACCTACTATATATAACTGACTAACAGATTATACAACTATTAGTATTTAATGCTTATAAAATGACTCTACTGCCCTTGTATCATTTAACATTTTGTCAAAATGGATTTCTACTTGAAGACTTCAAAAACTTAGCAGCATAGACTCAAAATCAACGTTTTGCTAATCTTCATCTGGTAATTTATTCTTATTTCTAAATAATAGGAACTAAAAGTGAAAAGAACATTATTTCTATCAACAACTATGTTTCGAAATCCTGTTGTTGTTAATGGAATGTTTCTGATCCAAAAAATTTCAAACAATAGACTTCTTGAAGCGTCAAAGAAGACTAAACTTATTTTTAGGTGAGAATATTGTACATCATATTAGTACTAATAAAGAAGTAACGACAATCAGGGGCATATCCAGTGTAGAGGCTATAGGTTCATTTGAACCCATAACTTTTGTTCATACCTTATATTTTTGCTCAAAAATTATTAATATGTACAAATAATAAATTTTGAACCTATTAAATTAGATGAGATGTGGTAGAACTGCGAATCCGAACCATAAAGATAAAATCATAAATTTGCCTGAGTCGACAACCCTGCAATGGAAATATTGGAGCAACAAACCAATAAAAGAAATATAGCATAAATCTTCCTATAGATAATAGAATGGTCGACAACTCGACATAATAAATAACATATTTTGAACTAGTTATGTATATTTGTGTCACGACCCAAAACTTAGCCTGTCGTGATGGAGCCTAACATGGTACTAGGAAAGCCGACACCTCAAAACACTTCCAACATTTTAAAGTGAAAAATTAAATAACACAAGATTAAATAATTAAAGCTTTCATAACTGGATAGAAAGTCAAAACTCAATACGAAATTTCCCAAAACTAAGATGTCACTGAGTACATGAGTGTCTATACAACAAAAGTCTGAAAATGCTATCTATGAAAAATTGAAACTAAATACATAAAGCTGAAAGATAGGGAAGGAGAGCCAAGGTCAGCGAACGCTGGGTTGCTATCTTGAAATCTCAAAATGATCAAGCTGCTGAGATAATCAGCATCCATCGTGTTCGGAAACACCTAAAAATCTGCACACGAAGTGCAGAGTGTAGCGTGAGTACAACCAACTCTGTAAGTAACAAGACTAACTATTGGACTGAAAGTAGTGACAAGCTTCATGGAGGCAGTTCAATTACAGAAATTAAAATACAGGAAAATAGATATGCTTTCAAGTTTACATTTAAAGCCAACACAATTAATTCATGTCAAGTTCAATTGAAACAAGAATATATTATCTCTTAGAAACTACATGACAGTGAATATGCCAGCTGAAGTACATAGTAATGAAATCAAGTGCAAAATCTCAGAGTAACAGTCACTCAGTCCTCCCATCCACTCCAACCTCACACTCGCTCATTCCTCACAGTCACTCTGCACGCGCGCGCTCGACACTCTCACTCGCACTTAGTAGGTACCTACGCTCACTGTGGTTGTGCAGACTCCAGAGAGGCTCCTTCAGCCGAAGCATCATAATAAGCCAATCATGGCATAGAACAAATAAACATGCTGCGGCGTGCAACCCGATTCCATAAATATCTTCACAATCAAGCCCTCGGTCTCACTTAGTTATCAATCTCTCCAGTCTCTGGGGCTCTCACTAATCATGGTAAACAGCCCAAACAACGATGATATAATGCATCAATAAACAACAACAGAGACCGAGATATAATATGCGAGTAAAAACTGTGAAAGAGTTCATAATGGCAATTTAACAGATAATTCAACATGTAACACGACCTTTGGGGGTCCCTACAATATTAACACATAGCCTACGCATGATTTCTAACATGATTTGCAGTTTAATTTCTATAACACATGGAGAATATACGGATAACAATAAATTATTCAACTATACAATTTCATGGAATTGACCGACTTACAATTAGTATGGTGCACACCCACACACCCGCCACCTAGCATGTCACCGCAACACCAATCACATGACATAAAATTCGGGGTTTCTTACCCTCAGAACCAAGTTTAGAACAGTTACTTACCTCAAACCGTGCAAATCTCTACTCCAACACGCCCTTGCCTCGCGAATCAGCCTCCAAATGCATCAAATCTAGCCACAAACAGTTCCATACAATCAACACGAGCTAGAGGAATCATTTCCATAAGAAAATACTAAGTTATTAATCAAAAGTCAAAAAGTCGACTCAAAAGCTGGTCCCCGGGCCGACGTCTCGGAATCCAACAAAAGTCACAAAATTCGGAAGCCCATTCCACCACGAGTCCAACCATACCAAAACACCCAAATCCCCATTTTAAACTATCCAAATCCCTAGCCTCAAACTGATAAGTGGAGATTTTGACTACTTATTAGCACCTTTTAGCTTTTGTTTTAGCCGAAAAACATTGAATTCTGTTCCCGAAACTAATGAAATTGCGTAAATTGCAGGAATGCTGGAAGTTAGACTCCAGGGATGAAATTCTGACTCAAAAAGGAGTAGTCCAAGTACAAGGCAGTAAATGGCACAGAAGCACACAATGTGTGGTCCGCAGAAGGAGTTCTGCTGTTGCAGAAGAAATTGCAGACCGTAGAATTTCATCTGTGGCCGCAAACAAAGAAGAAAAAATCAGCAGACAGTTGTGCAAATTCCGGACCGCGCATGAATTGTGTGGCCGCAAGGCTAGGCTAAGGGTCGAAGATCAAAGAGTGTGCAAAAGGAACAAGTCCAGCACCTCAGTGAATTGCGGACCGCATAATATTTGGGCGGCGCACAAGATTTCCTTTCAGCTGCAACCCTTACATTGCAGACCGTAGAAGAGTGCTCCGCCGTAGTGCTAAATCTGCGACCGCAGTTTAGAAATGTGCGACCGCACAAGTCTAGCTCTTGACATATGAAGAAGTCTGCGGACAGCACATGGAATTGTGCGGCCGCAGAACCTCTCGAAGGGTATTTTTGTCCTAGATTTTCAGTCTTGTATAAATAGACGAGTTTCACAAAATTAGGTCAAGTGAACCTCTACAATTACTGCAGCCATTTTTCTTTGCCATTTTTGGAAGTTTACTTTGCTTTGGTGTATTTTAAAATAGATTTAATCATTTTAAACTTTCATTATGAGTTTAATTAGTCTTTCTTCTCTATTTTCTTCAAACCAAAGTATGAGTAGCTAGATTTTTTTCTAGGGTTGTGACCCAACCCTAGTGTGTAAACCTTATGGGTATCTAACTTAGTGCTTGTTTAGGATTGGGTGTTTATTATTGAGATGCCTTAGTTATGGAATTAATTGTTGCAAACATTAGTTCATGCCTATTTGTTTTAGTCTCTATTTGAGAAAGAGAGACCTAGTCTAGGATAACTTAGATAACATGGAATTGGGTCAATCAAGAGATTGATTAACCCAATTAAAGAGTTCAACCTAGAGATAGTAATAACCCGACTTGAGCTTTTATTAACTATTTTGTGTCATACCCATTTGGTCTTGAGAAAGCCAAATTGGGCAAAACCACTCTATGACCGAGAGGTATTGAGTGGATAACTTAGAGTTGATAGCTATAATACACCCCAATCACTAAACAAGCATTAAAGTCTTTACCCCATCATGTAAACACCTAGGCCATGGTCACAACCCTAAGCTTTTTATCAATTTGGAAAAAACCTCAAAAATAATTATCTCTAGTCTTCTCTCTTTATTTTGCAACCTTTATAGTAAAATTAGAAATAGAAAACAAATCGTTGTGTAGAAGTGAAATCTAGATAATTCAATCATTCACATTGAAATATATACCCCAAACTCCCATCTTATCTCTCTGTGAATTTGACCCTGACTCTTAGTTAGGTTTCTATTATTGCAAATGATCATTTCATACCTCTTTTGAGGTGTGCTTTTGGACGCGATAAATTTTTGGTGCTGTTGACCGGGAGTTAAAAACGGTGTGAGCTATATATTTGGATGGGTTTTTGGAGTATCTTCTTTTCCTTCCGTGTTACTAACTTGCTTAAGAAATCGTAGGTACAACCGTGGCAAACAATGAGCTCGAAAATTTTACTTTAGGGGATGTGAACGTTGAGGATGACCAAGTGGATGAGGTTCCTCTTGAACCTCAAGCCAATAGAAGAGGCTGAGTGCCAAATGAAAATGTGCCCGTTCCAACCCTACCTCCACCACGAGCGGCTTCATACCGAGTGTTACCCAATGAAGGATATGCAAGTGCAATCCCCGTATTAGGGCATGACACTTTCAAATCACCAATGCGATGCTCACTTTGCTAGAGCAACGATGTTTCTTAACCGGTGCTCCAAGTCAAAATCATATAAACATTTGAAGGGGTTTGTGGACACTTATTGAGGGAGCAAACAAACCAATGTCTCCGAGAATGCATTGAGGCTAATTGGAGTGGCAGAAAAAATCAAGGGAACTGGCATAACAACAACAATCAAGGAAATTGGAGCGGTAATAATCAAAGAAATTGGGGGTGGGGGGTGGGGGGAGGGTAATATGGAACCATAATCAAGGCAATCAGGGGTAGGGTTTCCAGAGGCCCTCGATGTATCAAAAACCGAGCAACCCGCCTCCTTATCCTTCCCATGGCTCAAGTTCTTCAAACAATAATATGGGGCGTATTGAGAACAGGTTCAACCAAACGATGGAAAAGAATGCCGATTCGGATGCCCAACTTGCCTCACATAACACATCAATCCGCAACTTAGAAGTTCAAATGGGGAAAATCTCTCAAGCTCTTAATTCCCATCCTAAGGGGGCACTACCAAGTGACACAGTGGTAAACGAAAAGGATGGAAACAGCACGGGGCATGCCATGACCGTGACTACAAAAAGTGGAAGAGATGGGAATGCATCCACCTCAAGTCAAAAGCAATTTATGGATGATGAGCAAGTGGTACAAGAAGAAGAGATCCCGAACAATGTGGTGCAAACAAATGATGAAGTTCGGTTTGATATTGATGATAGTGGGGAAGAGATTCAAGAGGAGGTGAACCCGTCTAGGGATCACATTATTGATTTGCCGGAACCGGTAGTGTAAAAAGCTAAGGCACCATTGCCTAAGCCTCCACCTCCATATCCTCCAAGACTTGCCAAACAAAATGGCCAGAATCAATTCAAAAAGTTCATTCAAATGATAAAGAGTCTCTCAATCAATGTGCCATTAGTTAAAGCTTTGGAACAAATGCCTGGTTATGCAAAGTTTATGAAGGATCTTGTGACAAAAAAGCGGTCAATGAATTTTGAAACTATCAAAGTCACTCATCAAGTGAGTGCAATTGTGCATTCAATGGCTCCTAAGTTGGAAGATCCTGGTGCTTTCACAATTCCTTGTACAATTGGAAGTGCCGAGTTTGCTAAAGCTTTTTATGATCTTGGGGAAAGTATCAATTTGATGCCCTATTCGGTTTTCAAGACCTTGGGAATTGGGCAACCAAGTCCCACCTCTATGAGATTACAAATGGCCGATCGTACAATGAAGAGACCTTTGGGAGTGATTGAAGATGTCTTGGTTCGTGTTGATAAATTCATTCTTCCGGTGGATTTTGTCATTCTAGATTGTGAAGTTGATTATGTGGGGCTGATTATTCTTGGAAGATCTTTCCTTGCTATGGGGAAGGCTCTTTGTGATGTGGAAGCCGGAGAATTCACTTTCCGGGTGGGTGATGAAAAAGTGGTATTCCATATGTGCAACTACATGCGGCAACCAAATAACAACGAGGTGTGTTATTTTGTGGACTTGGTGACCAATGTTATTGCTGATGATATAAGTGCCATGATCAATGTTGGTGATATGTTGGACGCCGCCTTGCTCAACTTTGATGATGGCGAGATGGATGGCTTCATAGAATGTGTGAACTCTTTGTAAGGAATGGAGTCGTGCAGGTAGATTGTACATTGCCTCAACATTTTTGGTGTGAATTTCTTGGCCCCTACTTTACGGGTTATTCTTTCCTCTTATTTGACTAACGTGCAGGTAGATTGTACATTGGCGGTGCTACATAAGAGGAAGAAGGCTATTGGGTGGACATTGGTGGATATTCGGTGGATAAGCCCTGCATTTTGCATGCATAAGATCAACTTGGAGGAAGGCGCCAAACCATCTATTGAACATCAAATAAGACTCAATGAGGCTATGCAAGAAGTTGTCAAAAAGGAGATTATCAAATGGTTGGATGCCGGGGTTGTCTAACCCATTTCCGATAGTTCGTGGACTTCTCTGGTTCAATGTGTCCCAAAGAAGGGGGCATGACGATGGTCACCAATGAAAAGAATGAGTTGATTCCTACAAGAACGATGATCGGTTAGAGAGTGTGTATGTTCTATCGCTAGCTCAACAAAGTCACAGGGAAGGATCATTTTCCAATTCCTTTCCTAGACCAAATGCTTGATAGGTTGGCCGGCCGTGCTTTCTATTGCTTTCTTGATGGGTATCCGGGATACAACCAAATCCTTATAGCTCTAGAGGATCAAGAAAAAGCAACTTTTACATTTCCTTATGGTACTTTCGCCTTCAAGCGGATGCCATTTGGTTTGTGTAATGCATCAGCGCCTTTTCAAAGGTGTATGATGGCTATCTTCACGGATATGGTGGAGGACTACCTTGAAGTTTTCATGGATGAATTCTCGGTAGTTGGGGATTCTTTTGATGATTGTCTTGTAAATTTAGATAAATTGTTGGCAAGATGTGAAGAAATAAATTTGGTGCTCAACTGGGAGAAGTATCATTTCATGGTCGAGGAAGGCATTGTCCTTGGCCACAAAATCTCAAATAGTGGAATTGAAGTTGACAAGGCAAAGATTGAGTGATTTTTGAACTTCCACCACCAACTTCGGTGAAAGGTGTAAGCTCCTTGAGAAAGATGCTAATTTTATCTTCAATTATGATTTCATGAGAGCCTTTGAATAATTAAAGTTCAAGTTGACAATCACTCCCATCATCATCGTTCCAAATTGGGGTGTCCCTTTTGAACTCATGTGTGACGCAAGTGAAGCAGCGGTTGGGGATGTTTTGGGCCAACACATCAACAAGATTTTTTATCCGGTTTACTATGCTAGTAAGACCATGAATGGTGCCCAAGTCAACTATACCGTTACAGAGAAAGAGCTCCTTGCCATTGTGTTTGCAATTGAGAAGTTTTGCCGGTACTTGATGGGTGCCAAGGTCATGTCCACACAGATTATGCGACACTTCGTTATCTAATAAGCAAGAAAGATTCTCGATTGATGAGATGGGTGATTTTGTTGCAAGTGTTTGATATTGACATCCAAGATTGAAAAGTGAGTGAAAATCAAGTGGCGGATCACTTGTCTCGTTTGGAGGAGGAGGGGAGGCCGCATGATTGCCTTGAAATCAATGACTCCTTTCCTGATGAGAAACTCTTGGATATTTCAATGAAAAAAGTGCCATGGTTCGCAGATCTAGCAAATGTCCTGGTGTGTGGGATCATCCCGGATGAGTTCTCTTGAAACTAAAGTAAGAAGCTCAAACGAGATTGTCAAGATACCTTTATCGGATTTGTACAGATGGGGTGATTAGAAGATGTGTACCGGAAGAAGAGCAATGTGAAATTCTTGGGGCTTATCATTCTTCGCCATATGGTGGTCATCATGGTGGAGCAAGAACGGCGACGAAAGTGCTAAGTTGCGGTTTCTATTGGCCCACTCTTTAAAAGGATGCTAGTGAGATAGTGAAAAGATGTGATGAATGTCAACGGGCCAGTGGAATCTCGAAGAAAAATGAAATGCCTCTCACTACTATTTTGGAGATTGATATTTTTGATGTGTGGGGTATTGACTTTATGGGTCCTTTTGTGAGTTCTTGTAAAAACACCTTCATCTTGGTCGTGGTTGATTATGTGTATAAATGGGTTGAGGCCATTGCTTTACCCAACAATGAGGTGAGAAGTGTGGTGGCATTCTTGAAGAAAAATATTCTCACAAGGTTTGATACTCCATGGGCTACTTTAAGCGATAGGGGGTCATATTTTTGCAAGAACTAAAGGAAGAAGCTCAAACGAGATTGTCAAGATACCTTTATTGGATTTGTACGGATGGGGTGATTAGAAGATGTGTACCGGAAGAAGAGCAATGTGAAATTCTTGGGGCTTATCATTCTTCGCCATATGGTGGTCATCATGGTGGAGCAAGAACGGCGACGAAAGTGCTAAGTTGCGGTTTCTATTGGCCCACTCTTTAAAAGGATGCTAGTGAGATAGTGAAAAGATGTGATGAATGTCAATGGGCCAGTGGAATCTCGAAGAAAAATGAAATGCCTCTCACTACTATTTTGGAGATTGATATTTTCGATGTGTGGGGTATTGACTTCATGGGTCCTTTTGTGAGTTCTTGTAAAAATACCTTCATCTTGGTCGTGGTTGATTATGTGTATAAATGGGTTGAGGCCATTGCTTTACCCAACAATGAGGCGAGAAGTGTGGTGGCATTCTTGAAGAAAAATATTCTCACAAGGTTTGATACTCCACGGGCTACTTTAAGCGATAGGGGGTCATATTTTTGCAACAAGGCTTTCGACACTTAGCAAGTATGGTGTTGCTCATAAAGTCACGACTCCTTATCATGCACAAGCTAGCGGTCAAGTGGAAGTCTCCAATTGGGAGATAAAAGTATTTTGTCCAAAACAGTGAATGCTAACTGGACGGATTGGTCCAAGAAGCTTGATGATGCATTACTGGCTTATTTGACGGCCTACAAAACACCTATCTGAATGTCTTCATACCGGTTGGTGTTCGAAAAAGCTTGTCATCTTCCGGTGGAACTTGAGCACAAAGTCATGTGGACTCTGAAGAAGTTGAATCTTGATTGGGATGTAGTCGCTAATTTGAGGGTTGCACATTTGAATGAATTGGATGAGTTCCGGTACCATGCCTATGCAAGTGCATCCTTGTACAAAGAAAAGATGAAATATCTTCATGACAAATACATTTGGAACAAAGAGTTCAAGGTGGGTGATCTTGTGTTGGTTTTTAACTCGCAGTTGAGGATGTTCCCCGGGAAGTTAAAGTCTAAATGGAATGGCTCTTTTGAAATTGTGCGTGTGACACCTTTTGGTGCATTGGACTTGAAGAACAAAAACAATGAGGTATTCCGAATGGTCACCGGGTGAAGCACTATTTGGGAAAAGTTGGAGATGGCCACGTCGTGACGGTCATTCATTTCAATTGATGGTATTCTGCGTCGTGCTGTAACGTTAAATCAGGTGCTTCTTGGGAGGTAACCCATGTTTCTTTTTATTTTCTTTTCTTCTTTTATACTTAGGTGATATTTTTGTGCTAACTTTATTTGAAATGTGCTACAGGGATGAGTGTGTCATATAGGAAGTGTGGACAGATATGCAGCTAAGTATTGAAAAAAAAAGTGCGGATGCAATTGATTTTGTGCGACCACACAATTTAGAATGTTGTCGCAAAAGTAATCTGCGGCCACACAATTGTCATGCGGACCGCACAAATGGAAGGTGGAAAATGCCAACTCTCTGAAGTTGGTCTGTCAGAAAATGGTCGATCTACGGCCGCAACAGGAAATCTGCGGCTGCAACAAGGGATATGAGGTCGCACACAAAATTCTACAAACCGCAAACAAAATGATGGTTTAAGCTCAACAGGTAAGAGAGTGTGGACCACAAATGAAATTCTGCGGCCGTACTCGCTGCTCTTTCCCTTAGACCACCAGCAGTATAAATAGAGGGCTAGGGCTCCTGTTACACTTTTCCCTCTTTGAGCACAAAACTAGCACTAAATTGAAATCTCTTGGTATATCATCTGCTCGCACGCCCAACAATTGTCAGTCATTCATATCTGGTGTGCTTAAATAGTTTGTTATAATTTTTCATTTTTTAGTTTAAATTATAGTTTTAAAGTGATTTTAGGCCATTTGTCAGTAGAACTCAATTGTACAACCATGTGGGGGTAAATCTGTAGTGACTTAACGAATACTTGCTTCGTAGGACTGGGTCAATGTATTCTCATGCATTTACGTTGTTGTCATGTCAAAATTTGCACAAAAATTGCAAAACCTAGTTAATCATAACTGACTGTTCATATTTTTTGAATTCTGCAGCTGCACTTGAAATTGTGCGATCCGCAAAAGTTGATTATAGGGAAGTTTTAGTTAAGAATGGGTCTACGGCCCCAACAAAAATTGTGCGGACCGCAGAATTCCCTTTGCGGCTGCATAGAAGCCCTTTCACTGTCTTCAGAGGATCTACAATCTGTGACTCAAATGTCCACCGCAGGTCAAATTATGCTTACCGCAGAAAACATTTTGCAGCTGCACATCAGCCAATTCTCTGTCATCAGAGAGTTGGCACATTTTGAGTCACTGAATTGCGGCCGCAAGTGAAATTGTGCGGACTGCACCTCACTTCTGCGGCCGCAATGTTAAAATGTGCGGTCCACAAGGCTTCGTCTGCGGTCGCAAGAAAATTATGCAGACCGCAGATCCTTCCTTTCAAGCACACTGTGTCTGTAACCCTCACTTTGTTTTGGGTGTGTTCTTGTATATCTTCTGTGTCTAATTAAAAATTGAATTGTAACTAACAACTGCATCTATTTTATACATATAATGGTTCAATCTAGAGGCAGAGGTGATACTTCTAAAAGGAGGGTGAACCTTCTCGGGGACGAGGCAAATGAACCTTACCTGGTGCTCAATAACAGTAAATTAGAAAAATGACAATAGCCAGGAGAGGGAGAGGTGCAGATCTCTCCGAGATGAGTTCATATGCCCCGACTAGGGACGTATCAGAGAGAGACTCGGCCTCTGTTCAGGAACAACCGGCAGTACAGTCCAGGCCGTCAAGGAGATTTCAATTGAAGGACGAGCCGTCATCATCACACAACACTTTCGAGGGTTCGAAAAGTGCTAGTCAGGCTTCGGAGCCATCCACTACACCTGTCCGTGAGGCACCAGATACATCAATTCAGAACATACCCGATGATGGTAGAGGGAGAGATGCCACAAGTGCTGGGATTGAACGAACAAAGAAGAAAAAGGTTTGGGAGGATAGATTCGTCAACCTAGAAGCTTTCATTAGTTTCCTCACTTGATGGCCGGAGCTAACACTTGAGTGACGGTTCTTATTGACAGATCTACAAAGATACAAACCGGCCGTGCTGAGGCAGTTTAGGGAGCACAAAGGATAGACGTGGTTTACCTAAAGTGTGGTGGATGCTAAGGAATATCTTGTCCGGGAATTCTACACTAATATGGCACATATCAAAAAGGGGACAAAGGTGAAAAATGTGGGAAACCTCAAAGTGCGATTTGACCAGCAGACACTGAACACATACTTGGACTTTGATGATGTCGAGCCAAAAGAATACCTAAAAAAGTGTGCACTTGGGGATGCAGTTCGTCCTTGGTTAGCGGAAGTTCTAGCTACACCAGGACCACCACCACCATTGATCACCGTTGGAGTGCCTATCCAACGGAGCTCACTGAGCTTCGAAGCACAAGGGTGGAAATCATTTATCTGCAGCGGACTGGACCCGAGTCAAAATGAGACTCACTTGCCGGTTCCTCGGGCAGTCTTAGTTGCCTCCATTATGGCCGGGTACCCTATCAATGTGGGTGCCGTGATGTCGGCCAATATCTATATGATCACCCGGCAGGATGACTCTTCCTACCCGTACCCTAACAGCGTTACAGAGTATCTAATGGATGCGGGGGTTGAACAAAGGGATTTTGATACAAAGGTGAGGCTGAAGAAGCCTTTCTCATGGTACTCACTTATGGATGCAAGCAACCCGAAGAGAAAAGGTCAGTCGTCAACCACCATAGGCCAGTCTGATGAGCCTGCTGTGGCAGTTGCGGAGGGAATTGAAATCCCATCTACTTCGGCCGAGCCTTCCTCCAGTGCCGCAGTTATGCCTCCACCATCATCCACAACCCCTTCTGCAGCTCCTGCCACAGTTTCCACTTCCGCGTTGAAGCCGGTGCCTGTTCGTACTGCCCCACTTTCTGCACTACGAGTCTCCCAGACATTAGCGAGCCTCAACAACTGGATGCAGACAGCCAATGTAAAGCTGTCTGACTTATCCAATACTGTTGCAGCACAGTCTTCTGTTCAGGAACCTTAGATTCCCCTGTCAGTTGAAGAGACATTGAAGAAGCTCTTGGAGAACCAGAACACTATCATGGCTACCTTGGTACATCATGGGTTAGTGATCGAAAAGCTGGTAAAAGAAGTAAAGAAGATGAGTAAGTCCCAGGCCACCAAGAAGTCAGTGGACAAGCTCCGGAGACAGGTTAAAAGCTTGCTACAGCCGGAGATATCCCTTTCGACATGTTGATTGACCCACACCCTTCAGGCCCAGATCCTGCAGCACCATCAGCACCGGTGGCACCAGCTGGCTAGTCTGAGTAGCCAGACTCTGCTGCCGACACTACAGAGGTAGTACGTCACATGTTCACCAACCCAGTCACTCCCAGAGTTGAGGATGATTGGATCTAGTTGGATGAGACTGAGGGCGGTGAAATTGCTATGGACACAGAGATGTCAAGGAGCCATAGGGAGTTTTCTTCATTCTTTCCCCTCTTTTACTCTTGTTTTGTTAAGCATTGGGGAAAATGCTTATCTTTATTCGGGG